>BGPR01019162.1:0-10803 GCA_013235015.1 Araneus ventricosus
TTGAAGACTCTGGTGTGGTGCCCACGACCCCCGTCCACCGATTCATTCATACGGTTTAGAATCCACAAGGATGGACGGGAAAGACTCTGGTGTGGTGCGGAAACTTGTAGAGGGGGTGCCAACTCAGGTGTCGTCCTCGTCATCTGACCGCTGTTCAAAATTCCGATGTCCGTCCCAAAATAGCCCTCCTGTTGCCTCATGGCGGGACATGGATAACTAAAGACGGGACTGGATAACTAAAGACGGGACTGGATAACTAAAGATGGGACTGGATAACTAAAGACGGGACTGGATAACTAAAGATGGGACTGGATAACTAAACTAAACTGGAAAACAGTTGTCCATTACTATTGAGATTTTGATATTCAACAACTTTTTAAGAGGCGAACGGCGAATGCATCAGCAACGGATCCCGAGATTACCACTTTTGGACGATTTTACACCGGAAAGGATGTCAGGCAATGCGTCATATTGGCTTATTTCCAGAGTTCTTTGCTAGATCGCTCTCAGTAAAATGGAAACATCACTCTTCCATTCTGCACTTTCCCCCATTTGGATGAAAATAACTCCGCCCGGCGTATGCGTAAAAGCGTGGAGGGTTTCCGAATCCGTTGCTATACAATAAACGCCAATGTGCGTGCTTGTGTCTGAGTGTTTATGCGAGTTCGCGTGTGTGAATCTTTCGTATAACGCAGCTGTATAAAGATATTGTAGGAAATGAGATCCATTCAACTTTCTATTTATAAACATAGATTTTAAAACTGACCAAAATTCATCCATAATGAATTTAGATTAAACTCAGGTATGTTTTATGAAGTATGTTTTATGTATTATGAAGCGAATTGTTTCCCGAATATGTGCTTGAAGTCGTGTAATCTGACTCTCTGCCCCATTCCTCAAGCCTTATATCCGCGGAGTGTGCTTCCGGTCCAATTTAAATCTAAATAAAATAATTTTGAAACGATTGAAACAACCGGGTGGACTCCACTTATCTTCATCTCTCTTCCAGATGGCTCCTACAGCGATGTTCTGATGGAGGTGAGTTTTGACATCCAGGAGCAGGAAGAGTGCAGGAGCACGTACGAGCGCGATCTTCAAATTACTGACGTGCATTTGTGTGCTGGAACTCTGGACGGCTCCAAAGACTCATGTCAGGTGATTAGGGGCTTCTTTTACTATGTTCCTCGTTATGTAGTTGCTGACGATTGCTTAGAAATATCCACAGGATCTTCAGAAGACCAACTAGAGTGCCTTTATTCACAGAACGCCGCGCATCCGTGCCTGATGCCATTACGGCGATGCCTTTACTCACAGCAGATCGTTGGCATCAGTGCCTCAGCTTGACTCACGATCACATGCTTTAAATCCTATATGTCTGGGAAAAAGTTATGTTGTCAGATGAGATAGCTTACAGTTCATATGCTTAACCCCTTAACAGTGAAGTTTTTCAAACTATCTAATTAAATGACCCCCCTCTCTTTTTTCTGGATGAGTTGTCGTATTAATTCAATTACATGTCTATTCAAAAGAAATTACCAGTCGAAGGAAAATGGATTACCGGCCCGTTCCTGATGCCATTACGGCGATGCCTTTACTCACAGCAGATCGTTGGCATCAGTGCCTCAACTTGACTCACGATCACATGCTTTAAATCCTATATGTCTGGGAAAAAGTTATGTTGTCAGATGAGATAGCTTACAGTTCATATGCTGAACCCCTTAACAGTGAAGTTTTTCAAACTCTCTAATTAAATGACCCCCCTGTCTTTTTTCTGGATGAGTTGTCGTATTAATTCAATTACATGTCTATTCAAAAGAAATTACCAGTCGAAGGAAAATGGATTACCGGCCCGTTCCTGATGCCATTACGGCGATGCCTTTACTCACAGCAGATCATTGGCATCAGTGCCTCAGCTTGACTCACGATCACATGCTTTAAATCCTATATGTCTGGGAAAACGTTATGTTGTCAGATGAGGTAGCTTACAGTTCATATGCTGAACCCCTTAACAGTGAAGTTTTTCAAATTTTCAAATCCATTCAATCTAAATGACCCCTTTCTTTTTTTTCTGGATGAGTTGTCGTATTAATTCAATTACATGTCCATTGAAAACAAATTACCAGTTGAAGGAAAACGGATTACCGGGATGTTAACGGATTACTTGTAATTTTTGTATGGAATTATAAAGTCTATGAATGACATGATTTTAGTTTATAAGTTTAAAAATGAAATAATTTGATGCATGAGTGAAACTCGGACAAAACTATTAAGAGATTAATAATTCACCCTTTTACAAGTAGCTTATGTCTTCTTGTTCAAGAAGGTTTACATTTAATTATTTTCTGTTTTCGATACCTTAGTTAGAGAATATTTACCCGTTTTATGAATAAACTAATCAAGTAACTGTACAGATTAAAATATTATTCAAATTATTCAAAAGATGGATTATGACGATTATTCTATTAAGTTTATTAAAATGGAGCAACATAGCATTCTTAAAATTCGTACTTTCATTGCTTCTTGAAGTAAACGAAATGATGTTTCTTGCTCTAAATACATCATTTCCGATTTCGTAATGTATTAATCATATGCTTATTCTTGGAAAATTATTTTGAAACACAGACATACACCTCAGATGGAGTTGGTTCCTAACTGTAAATTATTGCACATGGATGTACCAAATGGCAGTTAATTTATCTCTCCAAAAATGAAGCAGATAAACCCTTCAATACATCACCTGACAGTTCTGTTACAAACCATTTAAATGCTCGCAAATTCCAAATCTCTCCAAAAATAAAGCAGATAAACCATCACCTGACAGTTCTGTCAGAAACCATTCAAATGTTCGGAAATTCCAAATCTCCAAAAATGATGCAGATAAACCATCACCTGACAGTTCTGTCAGAAACCATTCAAATGTTTGGAAATTCCAAATCTCTCAAAAATGAAGCAGATAAACCCTTCAATACATCACTTGACAGTTATGTTACAAACCATTTAAATGCTCGCAAATTCCAAATCTCTCCAAAAATGAAGCAGATAAACCCTTCAATACATCTCTTGACAGTTATGTTACAAACCATTTAAATGCTCGCAAATTCCAAATATCTCCAAAAATGAAGCAGATAAACCCTTTAATATATCACTTGACAGTTCTGTTACAAACCATTTAAATGCTTGCAAATTCCAAAAGAAACTGTCCATTTTAAATCAAATTAGTACATTTCCTCCAAAAACGGATGACTTTAAGTGCTAGTAAGTTGATTTCAATTTCATCCGACATATAGCTAACTGGTGAGGACGCATTGCAAAAATCGAAACAAATATTTTCTCGTGATATCTGCTTTTGTATAAACCTACAGGTAAATTCATTGTTTTGAACAATATCTTCATAATTATGCAAAATATTTAGTAGTTTTGGCATTAGAACTAAATTAATGTTTCTGTCATTACTTATTCATTCATTTTTATTTTATTATTAAAATTTTGAAAATCTAAGAAGTTCGGGTTTTATTATTTGCGGAAAGCTTTCAAAATAATGGTATTTTGTCATTTTTAAAAAGTTTACTTATAAATGTTTAGAAATTGTATTTTATTCAATTTTGCATAGCGAACATCAGATACAAACTACAGTTTGCAATAGTTGGCACGAAATCCAAAAAATGGTGGTTGGTTCCTTATCGTGTAGAAAAGAGTCCAATTGACTGTCTTCTTGTCGGAACTGCCTCGCAAGAAGCATTCATTCACAAAGCTAGATTTTATTTCTTCCCTCTCGGATCCCCGGTCGTGTGCGGATTATTCCTCTTGCGAATACAAATAGGCAGGGCCTGATTTACACATTTTTCGGCCCTAGGCCAAAACATATCCTGCGGCGCCTCTCAAAAAAAGTTAATATATACTTTTCAATTTAATATACAATAGTTTATTTTTGAAACATACAGGGTAGCCGGGTGAATTCCCTTTCCACCCTTTTAACTACCGAGTGGCTGCAGCTATCTTCATAAGAGTGGTGTCTAGGCACGGTAAAGCGACTATGCGCTACTGGATGAAACCACTTACAGCGCCATCTGGTGGACAACGGTGGAGTTAGAGTTATTATCTCTGAAACGGTGCGAGATAGAGAAACAAAGTGAATTACAAAGTTGTAGAGCATCATCGATTTAGTACAAAAAGACATCTTATGGTCATGAATGCTAGAAATAGAACGTTTAAAATGCACATTTGTTTGTTTGCGGCTTCCGAAACTATGACGTCACGTTCACCTGATCTGACTCCACTGGACTTTTCCTGCGTGGATACCTCAAACAGCAGGTGTATACGACCTCTCCGCCAACATTACAGGACCTTCAACGACGCATTACGGATGCTTGTTCCAACGTGAAGTTCAAGCAATGGCCCAGATGTGCATTGTTGTTGACGGAGGGAAGTTTGAACATCGAAAACAAAGGCATCTTGTGATAACTAGTTGTTTTCTTCTTTCTAAGAATGTTTTGTCACGTGACAGTGTAGGAAATAGCGAACAAAGAAATAACGTGTTTTAAGCGTTCTGTTCTAAGCATTTACGTCCACGAGGTGTCTTTTTGCACTAGATCGATGATGCTCTACAACTTTGTAATTCACTTTTTTCCTCCATCTCGTACCGGTTTAGAGATAATAACGCTAACTCCACCGTTTTCCCCCAGGTGGCGCTGTAAGTGGTTTCATCCAGTAGCGCCTAGTCGCCTTACCGTGCCTAGACACCACTCTTATGACGATAGCTGCAGCCATTCGGTAGTTAAAAGGGTGGGAAGGGACTTTAGTGGGCACCCTGTACAAGCATTTAATACAATATTTGTAATTTTTGAACCACATTAAATTTTTAATTCAAAATTACACTATTTATGAAATAATAAATAATACCTACAAAAATACTCCATTTCTTCAAATCGTCGGAAATACCTATAAAACTTCTTCGTGCGTGCTTTTATCCGTGAATAGGTTTTAAGAGTCATTGAAGTAGAAGGATTTTTTTAAAATCTGTTTCGATGCAAATACTGTTCAGCAACGGATTCCGAGACTACCACTTTTGGACGATTTTACACCGGAAAGGGGTGCCAGGCAATGGCTCATATGAGCGCATTTCCGGAGTTCTTTGTTGGATCTCGCCCAGTAAAATATAAGCATCACCTTCCATTCTTCACTTTCCTCCTATTTTGATGAATCCGCCCGGCGCATGCGCAAAAGCGCGGAGGGTTTCCGAATCCGTTGCTATACAATAAGTTCAAAGACGAGAGACTATAAGGCAGACAGAAGAGGGGAAAAATGCATCGCTCGCTTAATGTAATGAATGCAAACTTTGAAAACAACCTTCTGCATGGGCTTTTGAAAATAACATTGAAAAATGCGTAAATATTTGGTTATTTCTTCTGTAAATGCGCTCCCTGACGGTTGCGGCCTAGTCCATGGCCTAGGTTGGCCCTATGGGAAATCTGGCCCTGAAAATAGGTTAAGTAATTACCTAATCCTAATTACCTAATAATAATTTAACCTTCTGACTACTAAGAGTTCTCAAAATCTGAGTACAGTTGTATACGGAGGTTTGCTTACTGATTCATCTGTGGAATGGATTCGTCCGCCCCGTTCCACCTTTACTCCTCAGTAAGGGTGCTGGGAGATACGAATGGCAGTCTTTCCATTTCTCCCCTAAGGGTCCCTTTAATGACCACTCGCCGAAATGCCTTCTCCCCCCTTTCGTAGCAGCAACCGCCCAGATCTTATGATTAAAATAATTCTACGACAGGAACCTGAATTTTCCCGAATGTGTAAGAATGATTCATTTATTAAATGAAAGGGGAATTTTGTTTTAACAAATTTTTTTCACTATGTAAAATTTGAAATTTTTGTAAGAATGGAAACTGATTTTCGAAGTTAGCCTTCTGGTTATCCCGGAGAAGAGATTAATAAGATGGGCAGCAGCATTCTCTTTCTTTTATCGCAGATACGACCAGGTGCTTTGAATTTCACCTTACAACATCTGCCCTTACTTGAAATTACTCTACGGTTTCCTACCGATTCGAGATGAGCATGTTTGGGACGGGACCAATCCGCATCCCAAACATGCTCCCGCTGAGTTGTAGTGAACAGCAGGTTCTTCCTCCCTCCATCAATCTGATTATTTTTATAAACAAAATTAACATGGCTTATAAGGCCTTTAACATGTATTTAACCATCTGACTACTAAGAGTTCTCAAAATCTGAGTACAGTTGTATACGGAGGTTTGCTTACTAATTGTTCTGTGGAATGGATTCGTCCGCCCCGTTCCCCTTTTTCTCCTCACTGCGGGTGGTGGGAGATGTGAATAGCAGGCCTTTCATCTCTCTAATCTCTAATACCCACGACGTCCCAGCCTACCCAAAAAGGGTGTAAGGCAAAAAAGGCCGCCGGGGAAGCAAAGAAACCCCTAAGGCGCGTCGGCCAACGACTAGGCGCAGACCCCGGACCAGCCTTTATTGAGTCAAAGAGAAAATGTTACAAACATTGCCCATAGTGGCAGTAAAATATAAAAAGGGTGCTGGACACATAAAGAATAAAAAGGGTGCCGGACACACAAACTTAGTAAACGTAGTTACAAAAATAAAACACCAATACATACTATGCTCAAACAGGAGCAGAAGTTAAGTACAAAAGGTGCCGGACACAATACATAACGTCGCAACACAATTGATAAAACGATACAAGCGATGAGGTCTCAAGCGACCAACTCATCGGTCGCCACGAAAATATACAATTAAAGTGTTACAACAGATCAGCATAAGAATCCCGCAATACAGACAATTAATAAATAAAATTGCCATAAAACATCAATTACCATATATAAAAAGCAAATATAAAACACACATAAAAGACAGACAAGACACACACACATCACACGAATCACAGCAAACACACACACACACCAAGTCGTATAAAAAGTTAAAAGAGAATTCCAAATAGGTCATTTAAAAAGATCTAAACCCAAACCAGGAAACATCAGAGTGAAATCGACGACATCCGATTCGTTAAAAAGAGAACAGATAAAACAGTTAAGAAATGCAAAAGTCAATTAAGAAACACAATCCCAAATACAGGCTCGAAGGCCTTTCATCTCTCATCTCCCCCCTTAAGGGTCCCTTTAAAGGCGACTCGCTCAGCTGCCTTCTCCCCCCTTTTCGGAACAGCAACCGGCCGAAATCCGCCCCACTAGTATAGAAGTCGCATGGCCGGTTACGGCCGGCTTAGGAGTCACAGTGTTAAACACCTTTATATTCAAATCTTACAATCAATCGATCTCTTATTTCTAGGGCGATTCTGGAGGCCCCCTGGTGACCGTCGGAAAGGATAAACGCTACTATCTGATTGGAATAGTTTCTTTTGGGAAGAACTGCGCTCTGCAGGGCTACCCTGGAGTTTACACCAGAGTCACAGAGTACCTGGACTGGTTAGCACCAAATCTTGCTGACTGAAGATTCTGCTGTGGCGGAGATGGGTCCATCTACAAATCTTCTACTAATAAATTTACTTACTGGGAAAAACTTCTGACTATGTGGAAATTGCATGGGTTATCATAGAATCTATTTATTATCTATATGGACAATTGCGACTGTTAGTTTTTTTCTTTTATGTAATTTAAATAAACTGTCATTTGTGTTTTTCAAGATTATTTTCCTCATACGTTCAATCATTTCTCGATTTCTGTTTACTTTTTAATGCCGAGTCCAAAAAATTCTTTTGAGAAAATCAAATCAACGATATTCCAACGTGTTATGGTGTGACTAAAATATTAAGCTGGGCCTAACCCTATAGCTGAAAAATAAATACATGATAAATGGCACAATGATCGTAATAATGGTTAGTACAGCAAAGGCAGGCAAGAGCACACCAATGAGTAAACAAGAAAAACACTATTTAATAACATTTATTCCACGGCATTACTGTGTACACATCACAATCTGTAAGAGTCATCAAAACATGTGTATGAAAATATGTATCGTTACTCTAAAAAATGATTCATTATAGTGATACGTTGTAGGAGAATATTATTTAACTAGTATAAAAATGTTGCAACATGGGAAAAAGAAGTTTCAACTGCAGTTGAAAAAAAAGTCTTACCAACGCATGCTAAGATCGAAAATCATTCACTCGAAGCCGAGATCTCCATCAAGCTACACTTTTTGTAGAGACACCTGTGATGCTGAAGTCATTGGAATAATAACCTTAAAAGCTCATGAAAGTAGCTTTCAATTCATCACACGAAAAACATGCTTCGAACACCAAGCAGCAGCTTGTAAGAAACAGGCATCCAAAAAAAGGGAACATCAACTCACATCTATTCTGCACCTCTCTCACACCTCGCCGAACGAAAAAAAAAGGAAGGCACGTGTGTTCCACCTTGTTGCCATTCCTGCTCTTCTTCGCAAAGACCTGTTCTAAAGCAAGTCCACCTAGAACATTAGTCTATGCAGTTTCGGTCCAACTATAACACAGTCCTGTTCACACAACGTCTTCAATGATTTTGAACCTTTTTCTATTATTGTAAACTAGCAGTATGCGCATGGCGTTGCCCGTGGAATCGGGACTTCAACAAAATGGAGAAAAAAATGCCCGCAATGTCACGAAAAAGTTTTGAAAACAGAAGATACACATTATTGATTTTCGACAATGACACGAATGTAATGACGTCACCGGAAGGAATGGGATTGTAGAAATGCATGCTGGGAATGAAAGCATATTGCAACACCTCCTGCGAGGAAGCAACAATGCATTATGGGATCGTCCGGAGAAACTCTCGCTGTCAAATCTCGCTAGCAAAAAACTGTTTTAACTGATCAGGGGAAAATTAATTAAAAAAACGGAATAAGATATTTTAACCGTTCTTGTTTTAAATCCGACAGAAACGTTTCAGTTATAAGCTGAAAAAAAAGAAAATTGTATGGTTGTTAGAGCGTCAGATGCGATAATTTGAAGAAGTCCTTATCAAAAATTACCATAAAAGTGACTGTTATTTAAAAATTTCTTAAAATTCAGTAAATTACGTTAAAAATTCAAAGCAAACTTCATTAGAACGAAAATTGTTTGTTCTATCCGATGGTGCATTGATTGTTTTTCAACGATCATTAGAAAAGATACTACAGCCATTAACGCGTCAAAAATGATCCCCAAAACACAAAACATTAAATAAAAAATTTCTAGATTTAATTTTAAGATTCTGGCTTCTAGGTGCATTGAGTCACCATTACGACTACCTGTGTACCAAATTACATGGATGTAAGTGCGATAGATTCGTCTGTACATCGCGCGCGCGCGCACGCACACACACACAAACACACACACACACACACACACACACACACACAAACATTGCCTTTTATAAATGTAGATGTGTAATATACCTCAAGAACAAAGATGATGCAACTAAAAGGAAGGATGAACTTTTTCCAAGCTCATTCTTTCGCACATTTCTACTGCGAATTGTGTACACCTACATAATACGTATCAGCACAGGGTTGTTATAGCTAAAGTTCGCCTATTTAAAAGTCCATACATCCTGTTCTAGGGCTGCAAATTAAAGAAAATTTGACAAGTATGCGAGAAAAGCGATCCTCTGTGTGAAAACCTAAAAAAGAAAGATTGAAGAAAAAAGTTAAAATTTTCGTCAGTAGGTGGCGCTGCGACAATACCTGAGGCGATTTTTGCGAAAAAAGGCAACTTTTCGTTTTAAAATTGGCGTACAATTATTGATTAATATGTAGCAGCGCATGTATTATTAAGCTTGTAAATACCATTCCATATATACAGTAAAGCACTGTTTATAAGTTTCTGATTTATACGTCGTTTACATTCATACGTAGTTTCATCACAGTCCCGATTCATTCGCATTTATTCTAAGGATAAAGCACTTCATTTATACGGTGCAAAGCTTCCGTTATGCGTCGTTTTCCCCCTTTCTACATTCACACATAGTTCCCCCCGTTTACCCCTTTACGTACGTCGTTTTTCAATTTTTTTACATTCATACGTAGTTTCATCACAGTCCCGATTCATTCGCATTCATTGTGATGATAAAGTTCTTCATTTATACGACGCAAAGCTTCGGTTATACGTCGTTTCCCCCCTTTTTTCATTCATACGTAGTTCCCCCTTTAAGTACGTCGTTTTTCCCATTTCTTACATTCATCACAGTCCCGATTCATTCGCATTCATTGTGATGATAAAGTTCTTCATTTATACGACGCAAAGCTTCGGTTATACGTCGTTTTCTCCCTTTCTACATTCATATGTAGTTTCTCCTCTTTAAGTACGTCCATGTTTTGCATAGGAATGTATGGACGCAAGGGAAACGTCGAAGTACACCATCATTAATAAGTGATGCTTACAACAATGTTTGCAAACGTCATTCAAAGCTGCGTCCATCAACAGTAATCTCGCTTGGTAATACGGATCGGATGACTTACGCGCAGTTTCAAAGATGTCGGGTATCTCTCGCACACCTACACCCATAACGAATATTCAAGTGACAAGATCTTCAAAGGAGTGAGACTAAAATATGTACGCCACTCACTCCATCGATATTTAAAAGCATGCACACTGTTGATGTACGCCGTTTAGAGTAATTGTTGTAAGCACTTCTATGAGAGTGAGCCTAAAATATGTACGCTACTCACTCCATCGAAATTTTCAAGCATGCACTACTGTTGATGTACGCCGTTTAGAGTAATTGTTGTAAGCACTTCTATGAGAGTGAGCCTAAAATATGCACGCTACTCACTCCATCGACATTTTCAAGC
>BGPR01019162.1:18312-29725 GCA_013235015.1 Araneus ventricosus
TCATTACTTCGTTCAGTTACATTATTGCTATCAATCTACACATGAAAGCCATGGGAGCTGCTTATTCTGATTACAAATCAATCTACGCATAGAACAGCCATAGGGCTGCTTATTCTGATGATTACTAATCAAGCGACGCATAGGATATTATAGATTGTTTTACTCTGATTACTAATCAATCTACGCATGAGGTATTACATAGGGTTGTTTACTATGATTACTAATCAATTACATAGGGTAATACATAGGGCTGCTTATTCTGATTATAATCAATCGACGCATGGGTAATACATAGGGCTGTTTATTCGGTGCTAATCCAATCGACATGGGTAATACATAAAGGTTTTTTTTACTATGATTAGTAATCCAATCTACACATAAGGTGATACATAGGTCTGTTTTATTCTGATTATTAATCTACGCATAGGGTTGATACATAGGTCTGTTTATTCTGATTACTAATCAGCAATCGACGCATGAGGGTGTGATTTTTTTTACTATGATTAGTAATCAATCCTACGCATAGGAGGTAATACACTGCAATTGGTAATCAATCTACGCATAGGGTAATACCTTAGGGCTGTTTATTCTGATTCAATCAATCTACGCATAGGGTAATACATAGGGATTGTTTACTCTGATTGCTAATCCAATCTACGCATACTGATCAGAACAAGGGAGTAAATTGTCTGCTGTTAAATAAGGAGACATGTTAGCTTAACATGGAAGGGCTGGAATTATGGCCGTTACCTATCTGTAACACATTTAAGGAAAAGTTAATCACTTAATTATTTTTCTTAAATAATCTTTAATCAAATGACACTCATTTGTGGAAATATGTTACCATTTTGATTCAACTGGTAGTGCTGAAAACACTTTTAAAAAGTTCAGGTTTCAACTGCAAATTTTGTATTGAATTAAAACTTCAATAGACCAACTTAATTTTTTGATTTATAAGTTTAAAATATCATAATTCAAATGAGACGCCGGGCAATTCATTTTAAGTGGTTAAAGGCAGTTAGCATACTGCATCCAATGGCGGATTATTTCGCTTACACCGCTTCACCCTGATCTATGAGTTGTGGAATACTCGAACAAAATAAAGTTTTAGCCCATTTATATCATTTGTGGCTAAAATAGTCTTGTAATGAAAAAATTATTACAGTAGAGGCAAAGGAATCGTTAACTAATTGGACTGACCTTTGTTTCGGATTCGAAAATTCAGATACCTGGAAATTCGGTAAAATACTCTTGATATATGAGGGGTCTATTCTGTAGTTCCCCAGTTGGGTTGGGAGACGTCACTTTTCCGTTGTTAATTTGCGGAAGAGTGACGTCTCTCAGAATCTAAAATAGACCACTAAAAATAGAAGGTATTGACTGGGTGTTCTGTAGAGGCGTGCCAGGAAAGAGTAAGGAGATTCACACTGCCAGCACCGTAGCTAGTAAGAAGGTTAAGAAGGAGATATCTGGTTTGTTTTTTACTAATTAAAAGGTGCTGTGATTCACATTTCACTTAAGACCAATTCGAATGCTTCTTTTATGCAAGGTAGGAATAAACATTAGTTTGTTTCAGTTCGTAATTCTTATTTTTCATTTTACGTAACAATTTTTCAGAAATTTAAAAAAAATCGGATTATATATCCGAGAATTTTGGATCCCAGGGTTCGCATTTTTTCTGTAAGTGTATTTAAACATTATTATTTTGGTGGAGACATTTCCGCCGTCGTGATATAACTCAGACAAATTTGGCGAATAATCTACTATTGGATGTAAATTACTAATATAATAAGCCCAGATCTATATCACGGTGGCAACTCTGGCATCACCAACAATAAAACTCTCTCGCTATAGCACTGCGGGGCGTTAAAACAGCATTCATTGTTAGGGAACCTAGAAATTTCAGTCATTTTAAATTTAAAAGAGTAATTAGCGTTTTAATTTCAAATTTAATAGCTCTAAAATAATTGAAATAAAATTTGCCATCCATTAAAGTTATCGCGCTATGATCAATAGTTTCGAGAAATTTTAAATTATATTAATCATATGTGCAAATTAATTTCAGTTTTTTAATAGAAAGTAGTAAATTACGTCAGTGGGTATATGATGCGCGTGATATAGTTTTGGACGCCACGATTACGTCTCATTATTTAGTGCAATCGTGATGATATAATTTGATAATATTTTGGCAACGTTAAAATTTTTTAAAGACACAAGGGAGAATTGTTAAACCAACGAAAATACTTCACACTGAATATTTGTTTACCAAGGGTTTTGAATAATAAAGAAATATGTAAACAAAAATATTTTCTGTCATAATATACAACATAATATATATGTCAACCTTATTTTATTTGTTTTTCAATCAATATTAAACATTTTGGGGTCGTTCAAATATTACGTAAACATGTTTTTTTGGTATTTTTTGATCCCCCTCCCCTTGTAAACAAAAATAAACAAATCCGCAAACCCCTCTTATAATTACGTAACGCAGAAACTACAACACCCCAATTCTTCTTTTTTACAAAACAGTAACTGTAATAATCTAATTTTAAAAAGGCAGTTAATTCAAATAAAAACTCTAACTCGGCTTAAATAAGAAAAAAAAAAAAAGACGCGGTTCATTTCCTTACAATTTCAAGTTTAAATACAAAATCAAGTTTAATTTTCTTTTGCCAAATTTAACTTTTTTTTCAAATTTAATTTTTAAATTAAATTATTTGTACAAATTACAAAGTTTTCGAAATAGTGGTTTTAGCTACCTTACGTAAGCATCATATACTCACCTCCCCTTGTCCAGCAAAAGAAATAAGCAAATCACCAAACCCCTCCCCTTGGCTGCTTACGTATTTGAACGGCCCTTTCTCGTATATATATATCTATTGACTTATGTCAAATTTGACGGAAATCTCTCAGATGAAGAGGCACATGACGTGTGATTTTTCCTAGAACATTTAATACTTTCCTAGGAACGTGAACCCGTTCAATTCTTAGTTCAGTAAGCACTAAGAAAGCGGAAACACTAATCAGGGAACATCTTCCTGCAAAATTTTCAGGAATGGGGTAGGTAATTCTGTTCAAAGAGCGTATCCGTCTTCACGATCGGATGACGGAGTAGTAATTTTGTGATAGTATTGCTTAGTTAACGAATGGTTTCCGGGAGGAAGCTCTTCCGATGAACTGGGTGGGAAACCAGGATGTAGGAGGAAAGAGTCATTATTTTCTCAATCTGCTCTGGTAGTGCAAACTTGAACTTTCAAATCAGAACTGTATCAGAATGGTGACAAGATGAGATGATTAATTTAAAACAAAGATAGCAATCCACGAGCTAACCTTTATAAGTAGCATTTTTCAAATCTTTTATCATCAATTTTGAATTAATTAATTAGAATCATTAAACATTTCATAGCTGATAAGATTCTATATTTTGATTTATTAATGAAGCTTTGTTGTATGTTTTAATTGTTATGTAATGGTGAGAGTCTTCACCTTAACTCTTAAGGCCCAGTGTTGCATTTACACCAACATACCCAATTGTGGCTGGGGAATTCTTAGAATAGGACTGGCGGAAGCTCTAATGTATGTTGATGCTAATAGAGCTAGAAAATGTTATTGTCAATTTACAACATATAGATGGTAACCTGAGTGCTATTAAAAATATAAAAATAAATTGATGATTTTCGCTTTGAGGCTGCCTCTTTTTGCTTTGTTTGTACCTGCAGAATACCATATTTTATCAATAATTTTGAAGAAAATTCTTTATCCATATTATCAGTTCTTAAAATCATTTGTATTTGATATTTTTTTAAGAGTACATCAAGGAGAAATTTTATTCAATTAAAACCCAGTCTTGTCGATGGGTTTTATAAACTATTTTAGCATAAACCATGTTCAGAAAAATGGGATTTTTTTGAGTATTTTCCCCCCATGTTTCATTCAAAGAAATGAAAGTAAAAAACATTTAAAATCATTTATTTTAAAATAGGACCTTTAACAGTGAATTTTCATATATTTTGAGTTCATTTCTATAATCAAATAAATGTATAAATTTCTTTTTTTTGAATTTTTGCATAGAATTTAGAAGGAAACTTTGTAGTCGGATAATTTCTAGGATGGGGAGGAATTCTTCCAGAATCTACAACCATTTCATGAGAGAGTGGAGGAACTAAGAATCGCTTTTTCAGTTTTTACGAAATTTTCATTGTCGATAATCGAAACTGGGCAGATTCCTCCAATTATTATAAGTAATAAAATAAGTTGTTCATAACTGAAATACATTGAGGAAATTCTCTTCAATTTAGGGAATTCTAGAATTTCCCTTAACCATTTTTAATTTCTTGGTATACCGTCCCCTATTTCTAACAAGCATTAACGATTGACGTTAAGACGATGAATATTTATTAAATGTTGGGAAATTTTTTGATCTTTACGAAACTGGTTTGAAGCAAAGGTCTGTTATTTTTTTCCCTCAAAAAGGAGATATCTACAATTTTTCAGTAATGTATTTATATTAAAAAAACTCCGCATTTCTTCAGTTTTTTATTTATTAATGAAGAAAACATTAATAAAACGTGAAAATAAATATTTATGTGTTTTTTCTTCTAAAAAATCTGGTTCTCATATATGGTTACAGAATATATAAATCCTAACCACAGACCCTGATACATGGAATAAACTTGTGATTTATCTATATCTGTAACCATTGCTCTACTCTTATGTAAATTGTATTAAAGATTTATAATTAAATTACATATTAATACGATACATCTTGTTTTATGATTTTATCCTGACGTTTTCAATGAAAATTTGCGGCGCGGATCCGGAACTCATATCTCTTATGTTTTTTAGAATAAGTTTGATGGCAGCTGTTGGCAGTTTACAGAACTACATTTTAGCGTAGCAGTGAAAACATTATTTACTACAAATGCTCCTAGGTTCCCGCTCAATATTCAAATTTTTGATTTCAAATGTTAATAATGTTTCTTTTATGTATTGTCAAGATTCCTATAAAGTTTCGTGCATATTCGAAGAAAAACTCTTCATATTATAAAGTCCGCATTGATTTGTTGTATTTTATTACTTTGATTTTAATTCTAATAAATCAAATTTGCGCCTAAGAGGACAGTCTTTTTTTTCTTTTTTCTGTAATTCTTTTAGCATACGAATTATTTAGTATCCATGCCTTCTCTGAACATTTATCAATTATCTGATTAAATACATTTTCTAAAAAGTTTTAGTCCGCTTCTTCATACTACATAAATATATAAATGTTAAAAATTTTAAAATTCAGAGGAAATTTATTATGTTTCCATCTGATTAAAAAAATGTATCGTTATAGTAATAATCTTGCTAATTATGTAAATTTTAAATCAAATGTTAAGAATGCAGCAAAATTTAAAATGTATTTAGCCTTTTAAGTTTTCTCACATCTTAAATTACTTGATTATTCACGCTCTAGTAAAAGCCGTTGGTTTCTGATGTTTATCTAAAATTTAGGGGAAAACTGATCTAGAGCCCAAGAGACAGAATGAATAAAAAATAAACAATTAATGTAACCAATCCATGATTCTCTTCATTCAGAAGATTGGGCATAAAGGCTTAATTCTGTTTCGACCTAAACCGCAATAAAAAAAATACGTGGGATTGCTTTCTACAGATTAAATTCACTATTTTCTACACTTTTGAAAAACTACTTCGTTTTGATGTTTATCTAAAATTTAGGGAAGAAACAGATTTTTTAAGAGATAAAATACAGAATAAATAAAATAAATTATGTATGTGAAATCCACGAATTCTTTCATGGAGAAGATTGGGCAGAAAAGCTTAATTTTCTATTTTCACCTAAACACTAATAAAAAAAATGGTGGATTGTTTCTTTCCTACATATTAAATCACTTATTTTCACAGCTTTTGTAAAATCCGTTTGGTTTCTTATGTTTATCTATCAAATTTGAGGGCAAGAAACAGATTTTAGACACAAAATACAGAATAATATAAAATAAACAATTAATGTGACCAATCCAGAATTCTCTTCATGGAGAAGATTAAATAGAGGCTTATTTTCTGTTCTCTACGAACACCAATAAAAAACGTGGGATTCCTCGAATATCAAACCGATGTCAAGTCAAAAGAGGAAGGAAATAATCAGATAATGAATGTTTTTCTCTTTCCCAGCTCATTTGCTAACTCTTCTGAAGTGTTCTGGCCTTAACGAGTTTCTAGCCATAGTTCTGCAAGTAACTTGGTTGTTCGGCTGCAGGCGTTGCTGAGAGCCATGGATCGGCATCTGTTTTGGAGATATGTTCATTTTCTTTTATGTGCATGCTTTAAAACCACTACTAACACTGATTGTTTAACTCTGCTTTGGCAATCTGATGAACCCGTAGGCCTCAATTGCGAGGATTTAAAAAATTTTGCAACAATTTATCTGAATGTGGGAGTAATTATGTCTCATTGTAGGTGGTATGTCTGTCGTGAGACTAATTTAAAAAAAAAATTCGACATTTTGCATGTTGTTTTAAAGCCGTTTCACAACCACTTGGTCATTGAAGTGCAGGTTCTTTATAATAATGAAATTTTCAATTGGTACTTTCATTTATTGAAGAAGAATAATAAATGCACTGTAGATTGGACATCTGCTTGGCTGAGATATAAAACAGGTCCCAGCATATAAGGAATTAGGAATTCAAAATATATACTCTATGTAAGCTCAATATGTTATTAATTCGTTTATTGTTCCAACACACAGTGAATTTGTTCACTTACTAAAGATAACTTAGATCTTCAAATATAGTGGTACTTGATGTTTCTGGCTATCAAAGATACTAGATCTTTCAAATAGATGCTATTGCAATGATGTTCTGCCATCCAAAGATAACGATCTTTCCAAATATTAGTGGTACTCTTGATGTTTCGCTATCAAAGATAATAGATCTTTTCCAATCAGCAGTGATGTAGTCAAATGAAGCAGGGCGGGACGTTCTAAGCTTTATGATGAACGCTCTAAAAGAACAGTCCGGAACGCCTAAAAGAAAAGTACCGGTCGCTCTACAAGCATTGAAGGAACGTCGAAAAGCAGTGCCGAACGCTCAAAGCAGTACCGGGTCGTCTCGCATTGAAGGAACGCTCTAAAAGCAGTGCCGGAACGCTTTAAAAGCAGTGCCGGGTCGTCTTAAAAGCATTGAAGGAACCCCTTGCAGTGCCGGAACGCTCTCAGTAGCGTGGCGGGACGTTCTAAAAGCAGTGAAGGAACGCGAAGAAAAGCGGAACGCTCTAAAAAGCAGTAATCCAGGTCGCTCTAAAAAAGCATGAAGAGACGCTCTAAAAGCAGTGCCGGAACCCAAAAGCATGCGGTGGACAAAACGCTTAAAGCATGCCAGATTCTAAAGAAGCATTGAAGAGACGCTCTAAAAGCAGTGCCGGAACGCTCTAGCATGGGTGACAAAAATCGCTCTGTTTTAAGGATATTTTCGCAATTTGTTCTTATTTATTTCTCGTGAAAAAATAAGAATAGCTTTTCGGTGCGTGCCGGCTCCACTACACCCCTGCCGAACATGATCTAAAAAATTCCAAATGATCGCGGGACTCACAAACTTACTAATCAGTGCGTTTAGTGAACACGGTCGATCAGTCTTTTATCTTGATTAGTTATTCTCGTATTTAAATACTGACCCAGTTTTCTCGAAATTCAAAACCATTGTACGTCCAATCGATGTGCTTACATTTTTCAGATAATAATAGTGAAAATATGTTGAAACATGCAAAAAGGGAAAGGTTAGAATTTGTACATATTTCGAATCTTAATTCAGAGTGCATTTAGTGATCAAAATTCAGAGTGCATTTAGTGATCAAAATTCAGAGTGCATTTAGTGATCAAAATTCAGAGGCTACCTCTAAATCATGAATGGGAGATTAAGCAATTCGTTGCTTGGGGTCTATGTCAACTAGTGACTAAATAAGAGAGACATCGAAAAGCTATGATGGCAGTGGTTCATTTGCTGCAAACAAACCATTATATTTTACTGACTTAACTTCCTAAATAATAGTAGCAGTGGCGGCTCGTCTATAAGAGCTGCAGTCTCCTCCTGAAATTATTTTAAAAGATTGTATTTTCGTTTTCATTCTAATTGGCTCATTTTTCCACTTTGGGAATTCAGTGATCAACGAAAATGGCAAAAAAGTAATAAAAATGTAAAAAGAAGACGGAAAATCAATCAAGAATTAGGAGAGAGACAAACCAGAGTTGCATCAAGTTTTTCCCCTCCTGCGGATCCGATATTAACGCTAAGAGCAGCGTGAAGCGAGAGAAAAGCAACCCTTTCTCCGCTTGAAATTGCATTCATTTGAGCTGCATTTTTTCAGCTCTCATTTGGCTCTTTTTCGCTTTTCCTCAGTAGTTCAGACGTTAAGTCGTTTTTTTAAAATCCAATTCTGGAGGAGTTGTAATTTTTGGTTTCTTTATGTTTTACTGGTGCTGATTACGATTCTGAGGTTTGCCACCAATAATTTTTCTTGGAATTTTAGTTATAGCCAAAAACCATAAAAAAATTTTCTCCAGTTTTTTGCTTATAACTCAAAAACTATCAATTTTTAGTACATCATCAATATATACTAAAATAATCAGCACAAAATTTCCTACAACTTAGGTCTATAAAACTTTCGCAGCACTGCTTGTTTCTGAGCTGAAGATCCGCCTCTGAACAGTAGTGAGAAGACTTTTATACAGTTAAGGTCAGCTAGTATAAAAATAAGAGAATTACTTGAAGGCAATGATGCTATGGCAGATGGGAGACATAACCAACATGGTTTTCTGATTTATTTCGTAAAGAATGGTGTTGACAGAACTTTTTGTATGGAACAAACAGTAATGAAATTTCGTTTTAAGGTATTGCAGAATGATTCGCCAACATTTTTTTCACCGTTTCCCTATATGAGACGATTGTCTAGAGGCTAGTGTTTCGTTTTTGGGACAACATTAATACTATCCCTCGTTCTCTCGATAACAATAACAAGCATCCAACTAGCGCCAGTTGCATGTTCTGTGCACGCGAAACCTCAATTAATGACAATTATCGGAAAGCAACTGGAAAAGAGTTTTGATTAATAATTTGGTATCCATTAATTTTTGCACACAGAACATGCAACTAGGCCATGTGGATGCTTTGTTATTGTTATCGAAAGCAACTGGAAGATATTCGTTGGATACATAATTGGTAACGCATTAATTCAGGTTTAGTACACAGAACTTGCAAACATAACCAGGTGGATTCATGTTATTACGTTATCGAAGAACTGGAAAATATTTCTGGATAATACCATCGTAACGTCAATTCAGGTTGTGGCTTCACAGAACATGCAACTGGCGCTAGTTGGATGCTTGTAATGCTATCGAGAAGCTGAAGTTTTGGAGGATAATAATTTGTGTCTGTCATTGAATTCAGGTTTCGCGACCAGGACTGCAACAGTAGCAGGATGGATGCTTGTTGACATTGTTATCGAAAGCACTGGAAAGAGTTTTATTATAGACGATATCTGACATGAATTCAGATTGCAGATACACAGAACATGCAACTAGCGTCCAGGTGGATGAGTTGTTATCGGAAAGCAACTGGAAAGATTTTGGATACAAATTCGGTAACCGTCATTAATTCAGGTTTAGCGTACACAGAACATGAACTAGCACCAAGTGAGGTCTTCTTATTTATTCTGGCAGCTAACTGGTAAAGAGGTTTTTGGATAATAATTGTGTGTCTGAGATTAGACTGTGCAGTCTCGCGTACACCAGGACATGCAACTTAGCGCCAGGTGGATGCTTTTATTGCTTATCGAAGCTTAACTGGAAAAGAGTTTTTTATTAATAATTTGGATCTGATAATAATTCAGTTTCCGTAATACAGAACATGCAACTAGCGCCAGGAATGATTCTTGTTATTATATGAAAGCAACTGGAAAAGATTTCTTGTATAATAATTCGGTAACTGTCATTAATTCAGGTTTAGCGTACACAGAACTGCAACTGGCGCTAGTTGGATGCTTGTAATTGCTATCGAGAGCAACCGGTGAGGTCTTGCGACTATAATTTGTGTCTGGTCATTAATTCAGGCTTTCGCAAGTACCAGGACTGCACTAGCGCCAGTGGATGCTTGGTATTGTTGTTATCGAAAGCAACTGGAAAAGTTTTGATTAATAATTTGATATCTGAATTAATTCAGATTTCGCTACACAGAATATGCAACTAGCGCCGGTGGATGCTTTGTTATTGTTATCGGTAAGCAACTGGAAAGATTTTGGATAATAAGGTAACTGTCGATTAATTCAGGTTTAGCGTATACAGAACATACAACTAGCGCAGGTGGGATGCTTGTTATTGTTATCGAAAGCAACTGGAAAAGTTTTTTGATTATAATTTGGATCTGACATTAATTCAGATTTCGCGTACCAGAACATGCAACTAGCGCCATGTGGATGCTTGTTATTGTTATCGAAAGTAACTGAGAAGATTTCGGATAATCATTGAGTAACCTGTCCGCTAATTCAGGTTTAGGCAGTTACACAAGACATATAACTAGCGCCAGTGGATTCTTGTTATTGTTATCGAGCAACTGGAAAAGATTCTTGAGAATAAATTCGGTAACTGCCATTAATCTAGTTGGCGTACACAGAGACTCAACCAGCTGGCATTGATGCTTGTAATTTACTACGAGAGCAATGACTGGAAAGAGGTTTTGGATAAAATTAGGTCTGGCTCATTGGAATTCAAGGTTTGCGCGACAGGACCATACAAGCCAGGATGGATGCTTGTTATTGTTATCGAAAGCAACTGAAAGGTTTTGATTAATAATTTGATATCTGGATATGAATTCAGATTCGCGTACACGACATGCAACTAGCGCAAGGTGGATGAATTTTATTTTATCAAGAAAGCAACTGGAGAAAGATTTCTTGGATAACGTAATCCTGCTTTCATAATTCAATTTTAGCGTACACGACATGCGAACATTCAGCGGTCCAGGTGGATTCTTGTTATTTTATCAAAGCAACTGGAAAAGATTTGCATAATACCCGATCAGTTGTCATTAATTCAGGTTTTAGCTTACACAGAACATGCAACACGCCAGGTGGATTCTTTGCTAATTTATCGAAAGCAACTGGAAAAAGATTTCTTGTACTAATAATCTGGGTAACTGGTCATTAATTGAGGTTCTCTGCGTGCACAGAACACGCCACAACTGCGCATAGTTGGATTCTCTATTGCTATCGAAGCAACGGAAAGAGAGGCTTTGGATAATAGTTTGTGTCTGAGCTGCATTGAATTGGTTTCTAGTCAGGACGTACAATAGCGCATAGGTGGATGCTTGTTATTTTGTATCAAAGCAATTGGTAAAAAGCTTTTCGATAATAATTCGTAATTGTC
>BGPR01019163.1:5154-22899 GCA_013235015.1 Araneus ventricosus
TTTTTCCCACGAAAAAAGAGGCACGTCATTCAAGGAGATTCCAAAGTTTGTTTCTAAGGCTGCGCATTCATCTATGCTCCATTCCATTTGTCCCAAGACTGGTTTTTTCCCACGAAAAAAGAGGCACGTCATTCAAGGAGATTCCAAAGTTTGTTTCTAAGGCTGCGCATTCATCTATGCTCCATTCCATTTGTCCCAAGACTGGTTTTTTCCCACGAAAAAAGAGGCACGTCATTCAAGGAGATTCCAAAGTTTGTTTCTAAGGCTGCGCATTCATCTATGCTCCATTCCATTTGTCCCAAGACTGGTTTTTTCCCACGAAAAAGATGCACGTCATTCAAGGAGATTCCAAAGTTTGTTTTGAACAAGGTTCAAAGTCGCAGAATTCTACCCACCACCTTCCCCGAAATCTCCCCCACGCGGGAGATTTCGAGTTTTATTTCTACACTCAACGCGAGGTCTCAATGTAGGCAAATACCTTGATGTGTCGCTACCCTCTAATCGAGGCCCCAAATTGGAATCTGTGCATAAAGTGTTGGATTTCGAGTTCGTTTGAATTCCAGCATTCCCATTCCGCTATGCCAGTTTCCAACGGTTTTTAAAACTGACGATTGCTTTTTCCTTCCCATGTTTCAAAAATTCCATTTTGGAACGGTCAGAGGAATAGGACGACACCCGAGCTAGCCTACTCCAAACTTTCACATCACACAAGGGGGACGACATTTGACAAATTTAATGTATATAATCAGGACCCTATATACGGCGTATCTACCGTAGAATTGGGTCGGAAACAGATGGCTCTCTCCTTATTTATCGATACTTATAAAAGGCTATGTTTGTGTGCGTGCGCTCAAAGTCCAGACGAATCTATCGCCCTTACAGCCATAAAATTTTGCAGACAGACAGTAGTAACGGCAACTCAATGCACCTCGAAGCCAGAATTTTAAAATTTAATCTAGAAAATTTTTTATTTAATGTTTTGTGTTGTTTTGGTCGTTTTCGGGACGTTTACGGCTGTAGCTCTTTTCTAATGATAGCTGAAAAACAATCAACGCACCATCGATAGAACAAACGATTTTCGTTCTAATGAAGTTTGTTCTGAATTTCTAACGTAATTTACTGAATTTTTAGAAATTTTTAAATAATAGGCACTTTTATGGTAATTTTTTATAAGGATTTTTTCAAATTTTCGCATCTGACGTTCTAACAACTATAATTTTCATTTTTTTTCAGCTTATAACTGGAAAGTTTGTCGGATTTAAAACAAGAACGGTTAAAATATCTTATTCTGTTTTTTTTTTAAAATTAATCTTTCCCTGATCAGTTTTTTTGCTAGCGAGAGTTTCTCCGGACGATCCCAGAATACATTGTTGCAATTTCATTGGCTGGTGCGTGACCTTCCTCGCATGAGGTGACGCAATATGCTTTCATTCCCAGCATGCATTTCTACAATCCGATTCTTTCCGGTGACGTCATTACATTCGCGTCATTGGCTACAGGAAAAAGAAGCGGGCAAACTCTATAATATATACAATTTCCGTTTTGATTTCGTTTAAAAAATTTTTATGCAATTGTATGAGGGCTTTTTTCTATTCTTTAAAGTCCTGACTCCACGGCCAACGCCGTACGCGTACCGCTATCGGCAGTGTCTTAACACGTTTCTTTGTCTAGCATATTTTGCTTTCTGTCTAATAACGATTTTCACGTTTCAATTTTTTAATACTGTTTTAGATCAACGTACTCTGTACTGTTTTCCTACCGTTCAAATGTCATTATCGCAAAGAAAAATAAGCGGGAAAATCAATGTGTATCTTTTGTCTTGTTTTCAGAACTTTTTCGTGTCATTGTGGGCAGTTTTTCCCCATTTTGTTGAAGTCTTGATTCCACGGGCAACGCCGTGCGCTAGAATAGAATAGTGCTAGTAGAATAGAAACGGTGGAGTGTGAGGGATTTATAGCATAAGTTGAAAGTGCTAAGAAAGTGTTTAAAACAGTTTGAAGCAATGTGGAAAGCGAGCACTGATGCTCACATTATTTTCCTTTACCATCATTATACAAAATCGTGGCCCAATAGCTAATTACTAAACCGACAGAGATAGGCTTATACTTCCAATAAGAACCAGCGGGAGTGCTCTCCCCTAAACTTTCTCGTATACTTTCCAAAAAGGTGTCATTTTCCCTCTAACTAGGGTTGCCATACGTCCCGTATACTATTTGTCCCGTTTGCTTCCTAAACTCTGAGTCATTATATTTTAAAATGACCTGCGCCCATTTTTATGATTATGCCTAAAAGAAAAATAATTAAAAAAGTAAAATCAGCTTTAAAGTGCGATTGGATTAGCTTCTCATCTTTTTTTATTATTCTAAGCGTTCATTTTATTAGATTGCTTCAACTTTATTGATATTTTTTTATCAGAGTAAAATAAGATATTACGTACCCAGTGTTTTCATGTTTTATTTCTTTAGCACCTAAACGCCCCCCGTATCAATGCTTGGCAATTATGGCAACCCTATCTCTGCGCGCGTAGATAAAAAAAAAATCGAACTTACTAAAATCCAGTATGCAATAGTTTCCTTTAGAGCGCGCCAAGGTCACACTCACCAAGACGGAAATAGCCTCTCGTCAAACACCGAGCGACAAATACGTGCGGTCCTGCGTTCGCGGATAGACAGGACTTGCCGTGGACGGATTTTGTCCAAAGTTTGATAGAAACCTACAAATTATGTTTAGAGACCGCATACCAAATTTCATCCCCGTAGCTCTAATAGTTTCCGAGTTATCGTGTTCACAGACAGACATAATTCTAAAATTGTGTTTTTCGGACTCAGGGAGGACTAAAACGTGGAGATTCGTCAAAATCTCGAGTTCGAATTTTTTGACGATTACAATACTTTCTCTTTGTATACTTCGTATACGAGAAAGTAAAAATGCTATGACTTAAAGAATTATATTTTATTTGTTGTTTGTGTCAATAAATGTACTGCTGGAAAAACTGCGAAATTTTTAAACTGTCCCCCGGTCCTATTGACCACAATTTAGTATTTTTGACACATTGACATTTTAACCATTTATTTACCGAATTAATTTACCAGCACCTTCTGAATTTTAATTTTGCATCTGTAGATACGTTTTGCAGCAGAATTGCTACAGGAGAGCTTAAAAACATTTTTAATTAAATAAAACGATTAAATTAATGGTAAACCTGGAGTTTACGGTGCGCACCTGTTTCTCGCCAATTTTCCTTGGCGCAATTTCATTTGCAGTCGCCAAATACTGTTTTGGATGTGCAGTGCGCTTTTTATTGCTCTCTTACGCATGCGTCACCTGAAAAGGAGAGAACGTTTGTACCGGACAAATTTTCTAACTTTAAAAAACATCAGCGGCTTCGCTTTTAGCATAGCAGGAAACTAGTAGCTACGCTTTTTCATTTAATGCTAGGAATCTAGGTATTTTTTTTTTTAAATTCCTAAAACGAAAATTTCAGCACGCAATGCCTGTGGCATTCCAAGCGTGTACCGGGCAAATTTTTTAACTCAAAAAAACATCAGCGGCTTCGCTTTCAGCTTAGCGGAATACTCGTAGCTTCGCTCATTCATCGAGGAACGAAACACACAGAATAACGTACACAGTACTGAACCGATATTCAAACCGAGGAATTCCAAACAAAGTTTTATTGAAATTCGAATGAATCGACCAATCACGTCGAAGAGTTGAACAAAACAGTCCAATGGAAGTGAGGCACAATGTAGCGTAATGTGCAAAACACCGATGAAAATATTAATTCCTGCGCATGCGCGCCCGTCGCTCGTTAAAAACATCATTGCGCAACCAAAACATCTCTCATCGCCGTTCTTGGCGGCAAAGAGTTGGCGATTCTAACACGAACGAAGCAAGTCGGCACCGTAGACTCCACATTAACCAAATTAATAATTTTAAAATATTAATTTCTGCCTTCAGCAGCCAACAATTGCTATCTGTTGGAACTACATGCTACGTGTCCTTGTGAATACAACGAAAAAAAATGGCCATATTAAGAAGATACAAGTGTGATTTAAGTGATACTTTTCCCAGATAGCACGTAAGTTTGCAGCAAGTTTGATTTTGACTTGTCATGGCAAACTTGATAGTAGGCATACTAATAATTTTGCAAAACAAGCTTCCTGCAAAGATAGCACAATAAAGAGATCTTTGTCTCTTGTTTTAAAAAACATCCGATTTTTAATAGCATCTCCTTGACCGTAATTCTTTTTTATTAATTCAATAAATCAATGATAATTTGTGAAAAAAAATAACTTTTTTATATCTTTATTATCTTTTTACTAAATATATCACTCTCACTTTAAAGAAAACTATATCGCCTTTTTCTTAATGTTGAAATTTTAACGTTTATAAACAAAATTAAATCTAAAAAACAGTCAGTGTTTGTTGAGCAATAATAACTAGACATTTTGTCCCATTTTAAAGTAATTACTTTTGAACTCTAATTTCATAATTTATTCTACTAGCAAAACGTAGTTATTAGCGAAAATCGCTCTCTCTTTGACTTCAAATCATATTCTCAACTCAAAAAATTAATGAAATCAAGAAAATAGTTAAAAATAAATCGTATACGAATCGAATCGAACGATGTATTAGCGAAATCCATCTTCTCCTCTCAGAGTTCAACTGGCTCAATGGTTAGCGTCTCCGCTTCGGAACCGGGAGGTCGCGAGTTCTACCCCGGTTTGTGTTTGGTACTCTGTTTTTGCTATAATTTGCAATAAGTTTGCACGGCAAGCTTGCTACAAGTTCGTTTCATGGGGACTTCGGAGCTTTCGTTAACTTGCTGCAAGCTTACTGCAAGCTTGCACTCTTGTCATGACAAATTTGTGACAAACTTGCACTCTTGTCATGACAAATTTGTGACAAACTTGCACTCTTGTCATGACAAATTTGTGGCAAGCTTGCTGCAAACTAAAATTGCTATCTGGGTTTAAGTACCGTCTGAACAAAAAGGGTTAAAATATTGAAATTCAAAATTAGAAGTCGATTTTTTTTAAAATTACAATACTTTCATCTTCGTATATTTCGTTCATGAGAAAGTAAAAAAGAATTGCTTCGAAATTTTTCGTTCAAGAAGATTCATTTACAGTTCAAAATTCTTTTAGCCATTTGTTTGGCGCAGGATAACAAAATGTGGCTCATGCGCAGTTAAACATTACAAACCAACCAATTTAGAGCGGAAACGGGAAAGAGGAGAAAAAAAAGATTAAAATTAACCTCGTAGAACGGCGGTTGAAGTAAATGCAACGTGCTAAAGCCTCGGCCATTTCAAGATCCGTATCCGAAACTTTCAGAAAACTAACACGATTTCTGGTAATTATCCAGATAAAGGTAATTAAATTTATTAGACTAATTATTCTTCCCGAACAATCCAATTAATTTGATTTAAGAGTCTTGATAGTTACCTCACGCATCCGTGACTTCAGATGTATTGATTTAACGGTGCCTCATGCATATAATTTTCATACGATAAAGAACACGAAAATTTATTATAGTTATTTATGCTCATCGTATGAAATATGCCTTCCTACATTATTTTCATTAGCTTTTGTTGTAGGAGGTTATTGAGCGTCCCCCCCATTACCATAATGATTATATTATGGGTATCGAGAGTTCAAACTATTCGTATATATAAAGGTTATCACGTGATTTAAAAATTACTCGGGGCATATTTCAGTTGCTTAACTATAAATTAAATTATTTTGTTAAAAATGTACAAAAATGCACCACTCTTGTAAATTAATGTTTCAAGACTGGCATACCCATTAGGGTGGATCGAAAAGTATAGGAAAAAAAAAAATTTTTCGAAATTATTTTTGGCATGGGGCGGGAAAGTTGTGTCTTAAGTATATTAGTTTATATAATTTTTTTTATTGAAATTCATTTATATCTTCCGGTGCCCCACGCGCCTCAAAAATAGTTAAAAATTGAATTTTTTATGAAAATGTACAATTTTTTTTGTTTTATTTTGAAATTATTTTTGGCATGGGGTGGGAAAGTTGTCTCTTAGGTATATTAGTTTACATATATTTTTTTATTGAAATCCATTCATATCTTCCAGTGTCCCAAGTACTCCAAAAATAGCTAAAAATGACATTTTTTGTTTGGAAATTTATAAAAAAATATTTTTAAAATTTCCTTTAGCGCCGAGTAAGAAAGTGTTGTTTTGGGTATATTAATTTACGTTTTTTTATTATGAAAATTCATTCATACATTCTGCTGGCCCGAAAGCCCCCAAAAAGTTAAAAAATTGACATTTTTACAAATAACTATTAAAAATTGAGAATTAATGAAAAATATTTGAAAAATTGTCAGATTATTCAAGTATTAAAGTATAAAATTATAAATAATTATAATTTTATAATAGTAATACATGAAGTATAAATTTAATAGTAAAGCAATAAATCACAAAACTTATGAAAAGTGAACTTACATCCTAGATTTTTTTAATTCTATTAGTTTGAAGATTTACGTATTTCTAAAGGATGTAATCCTTTTTGGTATTATAATGTTTGATAAGACTTCTTGATTGTATCCTGTTCAATATGAAGCCGTGTCTCTTCTCTTCTCCATATACACTTTCCGACGCTTCAGACACTAAGCGAAAACATTTTTTACCGCTTGGGTATGGCATGGATATTTTGACCATTCCTCCGTCTAACTTTTACCATGGAATCAATTTCTTTAAATGACACATACATCAAAAGAGGTGGTTCAAAAGGTCCAAAACAAATAAGTGTAAAAACATCCTTTGCTTTAAAGTCTATTTTTGGTACTTGAAAACTTCTTATTCTGATGATCCTCTGTTTTCATTTCTAGCACAAATTAGTTTTCGTAGTGCTAAAGACCTTATATTCTCTCTGTTATATGTGAGGATTGAATATAGCAAATTTTCAGGATGACAAAAGAAGCTATTTCGTTGAATAAAAGTGTGTACTATATTTCTTAAATTGGGTTCCAAATATCTAAAAAATGAAATAAGTCTCCAAATATGCAGCGCTCCTTCTATTATGGAGGGCTTTGTCTTGATATGGAACCATACAAGTTGCATATACCTTCATAATATATGTTGCAAGAATAATAAGATTGTCAGATGTTTTTCTGTGACCACATACCACCTTAAAATTCTACCTGCAATTGTTAGCCACCTTGAGTGAGCAACTGGACCAGGATTTCTTAATGCCAGATCAGAATAACATTCACCACGTGATATCTCTTGGTAAATATCATATAGATATTGCTGATCATTGCTGAGAACCATTCTATCTATATTATGTGGCATATTCTCCACACTTGTAGAAGAAAAATTAGCTACAGGTTCGGTAAATTACCTCGCAGGTTCTGATTGCTTTACCAATTGGTCGACAAAATTCTTTAGGATGAGTTGTTGCACCATCCAAAGAATTTAGTAGATGACGGAGATGTAACTCATTTTTTTGAAGCAAACAAATTCACCATTGTAATGGTCTATTGAGGCCAGTTCTATCAAGCGAATAATACCTCCCCTGTGCCCAGTATTAACATTTGTTCCATCGCATCCAATTACTGTTAGGCCATTTAATTGCAGATTATTTGATGCAAAAAATTGAGTTTTATGGCTTTAACTCCTCCTGTTGCAGCAGTAACATGTCCGATATATACAGAGTTAGGTTCGTTTACGAGAGTATAATGCTCCTCCTTCGTGGTCTTTGGGTAGTACTTTGTGTCCTTATTAATTAGCACTTTTGTGTTGCCTTTTCTTCCATCGAAATATAATCCGGTTAAAAGAGATCAAGACACTGTTAACTTAGTAGACTCTGCAACTGAATTTTAAAGCTTTTTACGCTGTCTACGAATTTTATTGCGATCTACCACATGCGAAGCCTCTCCTTTGTGACCAATTCCAATGTCTTGTAAAACAGCACTGGCAAATGAAGCAGCTGCTCTATCTGAAATTCCGTATCGATCACATACCATTGCTAAGGTAGGGAAATCTAAACGATTTTATTATTGATATTCCAAGGTAATTACATCCGTATCTGTATACAAGGACGAAGACGTAGTGTTGAGCTCAAGTAGCTCCAATGATTGAGCATGAGCAGCATCAGCATCTGTTTTAACCATTTTAAGTTTTATTCTTTTGTCTTCCATCTGTTTTCTTTTTCTCTTTTTTTCAGTAGTAATTACGTCCACTCCTCCAATAACCATTTTCCTTTCTAATATTTGATCTTTTATAAACAGTCACCCAGCAAGTAGAATTTTCAGGTATTTTTGGCATTTACATGCATCGAAATTTGTACACTTACAAAATGTGATATCGAACAAACACGATATTTTTTCAATACGATAATTTTCCAATTTTTGTTGGTATTTTTATCGTTCTGTCGCCCTTTCCTCTACCTTTCTCCCTGTAAAATCGTTTCTTTAACACATTTTTAATTTTTAATTCGAAATTTGCATAAAAATCGTCTTTCTGCAAATATTTAAGCGTCTTGGGGCACCGGAAGATATTAAACAAAGTTGAAAAAATTTTGCATGTATGCTAGTACACTTAAAAGACAACTTTTGCACCCTATGCCGATTAATTTACCCACACTTTGAATTTTCGATCCACCCTAATACCCATCTGTAAATTGCGTGAGGCGCGATTTAAAAATTGTGTAAACTACTCTACAAAGCATACCGTTGGAACTAAAGCTACCAAATTTGCCATACAGTTACTTTTTAGATAGTAGATGCAACAGGAAAGAATTTTTCAAAATTTTAAGCACAGTTCTAATTAATTAAAAAGTAATCTAAATTCTAACGTTTTCCCTCAGTAACTTCGGAGCATATTTTAGCAATAAAATCCTTATTTACATCATTTTAAAATTCAAAAAAAAAAAAGTTTTTCCGTGATAACCAGTTTGGTTGGTATCTAGAAATTGGAAAACTCGATTTTGTCGCCAAGATGGCGGATTATGCGCGTCTGTGGCTCATTAGCAGCCACCTTGCTTTGGCGATTTAGCGCCGTTTTAATAATGGTGTGTTCCAAATTCTAGATTCTAACCCCAATTTTATTGCGCAATTTTTTCTTTTATTTTTATAGTAGTTCAAAATTAGTTTTAAGCATAATTTCACAATGCGTTTCTTTTATATAACCGTGTGCAAAAAATAGCAAGATCGTTACAATCAATATGGATAATTTAATAGCTCTCGTAAAACTGAAAAAATCCAATTTATTTTTTCTTAGTTCATTACTAACTAATGACTTAAGATATTTCAAAACACACATTGGACGTTTTTAACAGCGAGTTTAAGAAAACTGAGTCTAGTGTAAATTTAGGCAATGAACTGAAAATTACGTTATTTAAATACCTTTACGCAAAAATTGCAACGGCTGATGCAATCAAGCGAGAAGAGGAATGAAGCCTAAAACATTATGCTGCGATATTTCGAACTAAAGACCCGAATCGCCTTTAACTTTTTATGATCCCGTCCTAGTCTTGTTAATATTTCCTTAAAGTGACACATTATCCAAAATATGGCCAAAATACCAGTTTTTTTATATTGGCTTATTTTATTGCACTTATCGTTCTACTTACTGTTTCAAAATTTCAAATTTGTACCTTTAATATCTCAGAATGTAGTCAGATTTTTATTTATGATGACTAATGAAAAACATGCGCAAATTACAACTTTAAGCATGCCCGGCGGAGGTCCGATTTGCCCGACAGGGGGGACGAGTGTAAAGAAATTGGCCTCAAATTTTCGCCAGATTATTATCTATCAACTACAGTTCAATACCCCGTACAAAAATTTCCCCCGACGGGGGGCACAGCATTCCCGACAAGGGGGCCCTGGCCCCCTCCGGTCCCCCCTCTGGCGCCACCCACGACATTAAATGTCTTTTTCTTCATGTCGGACTTTTCTGAACTTTCATGTTTTCAAAATGCTAAAGGCTTTTTTCCTTTTTAAGATAGAGCTCTCAAATTTTTTGACCACTTTTATCGTAATATATACGATAAAACTATGCATGCAATAAGCATTCAGTTGCTTAGTTTTTTTATATGCAAGATATAAAATGAGATACTACTCAATTTCCTTATTTTTCATATAATTTAGTAAAATACCTATATTTAAGCGAATTTCAGATACACCTTAAAATCCATGCACAGTTTTGTGTAATATATTTAATCAATCTAAGAATAAAATTTGAAGCACAAATTCATATTTGAGAAAGTATTAAGAATTTTTTAAAATTTAATTTCTTTAAAAAATTTAAATTTCAACTAAAAAAGCAGATCAAAATGGATTTTTCTCCTCAAGATGGCTTTATATGATTATTAATCTCAATATCATCAAAACTTTTGCGATGATACTTAAAATTAAAAAAATGTTGAGAATGTGATGTGTTCCCTTAAAGACACAGCATCTAGTTCCGATTTTTTTTCAGCAGTGGCAGAGATTGGGTGGAAAAAGTAGGGGGCAAAAAATTTATAGACATCTGGAAGTATCTGGGAGTACAGGGGGTAGACAACAAATTTTAAAAAATTTAGTTTCAAAACTATCTAGCTTTCCCGGACATCAGTGCTTTTTTTATAATTCCTGGTTTTAGGTAGCTAAAATGAAATAAAAATTTATTTTCCCCCTTAAAAAGAGGGAGCTTTGACCCCCCCTCCCCCCCCCCCCCGAATGCATATTTACAAACCCTACCCTGATAGAACTGAGGCAAGAAATCGGGCAATATGATTGGCTCGCTTCTCCCAGAGTTGATGACGTCGTTCTTTGCTCTCGTACGGAAATTATAACAAAACAAGCCATTGAATGCGGACTTTGAATTAGTTTATGTTTCTCTTGCTTGGATTCGAGAATTTTGATCTACAGTAAGCACCTACGTCGCAATTTTATTTAGTCGACTCTTGTTTTGTAATGATTGCCGTACGCTACGTGCGAGAGCAGAAAATGACGTCACTGCCCCTCGTAGCCAGTGATATTGGCTGATTTCCTGCCTCAGTTCTATCAGGGTAGGGTTTGTAAATATGCCCCCCGAATAGCCGCCACTGGCTTTCAGCATTGATTGACTTAATACTAAGAACAAAGAATGAATATATTATACAAATTCAGGTTGGTATCTAGAAGTTGGAACATGCGCGATTTCGTCGCCAATATGGTTACCCGAGGAATCAAGCGGATTAGTTCCACTGGCAACCCATCGGCTAGATCGCTTACGTCACGGCAAGCGTTTCGCGTTTTTGAGTTGTTTACATACAACGCGGATTTTTATAAATCTTAAAAATTTTTATTAAATATTCAATTAAATAATGAAATATATTTTAATTACGATGATTCCAATTAGTAAAAAAATGACAAATAGAACTCGGGTTTATTTAGCGATTATATATATTTCTGTTCACATAATTGAGAGATTTTTTCTTTGCCTTATAATAAAAATCGTTTGCATAGAATTGTTGATGTTGCTTGGTCATATTTTTGAATTCATCATTTGGAATGCCCTCTTCACCTGCGCGATGATTTCATTTTTCTTTTTCATATTTTTAGAGCGTTTCCTCCCAAGTGCAAATATTAGAACTGAAAAAGTCTTAATTTTTTACTATTACTTATTATGAAGAACATTGCTACTAAGGGCAAATGTTCTGCTGCCTCATTAGAGTGATTAAAAGAAGCCGATTCCGTACATTCACTAAGCTAGCGAAGCTACTAGGTTCCCGCTTTGCTGAAAGCGAAGCCGCTGATGTTTTTTAAGTTAAAATAAATTGCAGGCATCGCGAGCACAATTTATTCTGCCTCATAAGAATAATTAAAAGAAACAGACTCCTTACATTCAGTGAGTTAGGAAAGCTAGTAGTTCTGTTGAAACCCACATTTAAAATGGGAGGCAGTGCAACGACAAACCACAAACGCAAATGGGTTCGAAAAAAGATTAAACTTTAAACGATTAACTTTTAACTGAGACCGAAGCACGTTTGTGTGCAATTAGCCTCCATCTTGCTTTGGCGACTTGGCGCCGTTTTAATTAGCGTGTGTTCCAACTTGTAGATTTCAACCATTTAGTTTTCCAGGAAGTTATGAATGTTTTCAATCATCAGTAAAATCGGAATTTTACATACAAAGCTGTATTTTAATATAAAGAATGCGTAAATAAAATTAGAAGGTTAACCTGGAGTTTACGGCACACACTGACTTCGTTCCTCTTAGGATCGCCAAATCTTTGCCGCCAAGAACGGCGATGAGAGAACGTTCGTTTTGGTTGCGTCTAGATGTTTTTAACGAGTGACAAGCGCGCATGCGCATAAATTGATTCTTGCATCGGTGTTTTGCTTATCAGGCTATATTGCGCCGCGTTTCGAGTGGACTGTTTTGTTCAACTCTTCGATGCAATTGGTCGATAAATTCCAATTTGAATAAAACTTCGTTTGGAATTCTTCGGATGGAATATCGGTTCAGTACCGTGTATGTTATTCTGTGTGTTTCGTTTCTCAATGAATAAGCGAAGCTAAGACTATTCCGCTATGCTGAAAGCGAAGCCGCTGATGTTTTTTTAAGTTAAAACATTTGCCCGGTACACGCTTGAAATGCCGCAGGCATTGCGTGCGGAAATTCTCGTTCTCGGAATTTTTAAAAAAACGTGGATTCCTAACATTCAATGAAAAAGCGGAGCTACTAGTTTCCTGCTATGCTGAAAGCGAAGCCGCTGATGTTTTTTAAGTTAAAAAATTTGCCCAGTACACACTTGAAATGCCGCAGGCATTGCGTGCTCAATCTCTCATTTTCAGGTAAAGCATGCGCAAGAGAGCAATAAAAAGCGTACTTACTGCACATCCAAAACAGTATTTGGCGACGGCACATGAAATTGCGCCAAGAAGAATTGGCGAGAAGCAGGCCGGCACCGTAAACTCCAAGTTTACCAGTTAGAATACAAATTTAATCACTAAGTATCTTTCATTATCTGATTGAATATCTAAAAATACAAAAAAATAATAGAAGCAATTTAATTCGTGTGCGCAAGTGCAGCATCATCCACGAAAAAATTGCGAAGTACAAATATATAAATACGAAATAACGGAAGTTTTAATTGTCAAAGAGTTAAAAATACAAAAATAATAACGAACAACGATAAGGAGTAAGAATCCGGTGGATGACGTAAGCACAGGCGGCCATTCATCCCTGCAGATTCAAAACCAGAATAGGTTTTCTGTAGAGGAAAAAGACTTTAATGTCTGAATTTGCAGAAAACCTATTCTGGTTTTGAATCTGCATGGATAAATGGCAGCCTCTGATGACGTCATCCACCGGATTCTTATTCCTCATCGTTGTTTGCTATTTTTGTATTTTTACTCTTTCACAATTAAAACTTCCCTTAATTCGTATTTCATTATCTGAACTACTGAGTGAGAACTCCGAGATCAATTCGATGTTTCCTATACTCACATCCACAGAAACGCAAGAGATTTACATTTGACGGCAAAGGTAAAAGACTTGCCAAAATTACAGTTACACAAGAGAAAAAATAACTGGTTAATTTGCATACAGAAAAGCCAATTTGTATTATAGTGGCAATGGGTGATACGTTTAGACTATTGAAGTTCGAATTTACGAATAAGCACAACATTCTAACAGAATAGCAGAGTATTCGAATACCCTGAAAACTAGAAACTGGCCATTAATCTTCTTAAATTTGTGTTGGCAAGCCAATATTTTTTCTGCTAATTGCCGATTCTGGCATGACAACCAGTACAAGATTAATTAAACAATTCTAATAATATCGTAAACCGAATATAATCTAGTGGGAATTAAAAGGTACCATTGAACTTTTAAATCGATATAATCGATACTGTTATACATGTTTTTATCGAGATGCATATGAAGAAGATCCGAAAAATTTTAAAGAATTGTTAATTTTTCTTTGTCTTTACTCTTTCGGACATTAGAAAATAATAATAGGTAATAAAATAATACCCTGAAAGACATGCATGCATAAATGCCATACAATATCGATGAATTTTTAACGAAGTGAAATTCGAATATTTAGCTAGGGTGCGTAAGATAATAGATTAAGATATTATTATAACATTGATTCCATACTTAAGTCAAAAAATAGTTATAGAAAATACAATCTAATTTCAAAATTCATACAATTCCTTAAATAAAAATTTCGTGACTGACAGCACTCGCACTCAAGTAGTTATCAGAATCAATATGCCAGCTATTTTCTACAAGAGTTTTTTTTTATATAAGTATGCTTTTAAAAGGCAAATTTTATTGTAAGTGACGCTATTAAAAATTTTCAAGCAATTACTATTTTACCATTAAAAATGAAGAGTACTATATATTTTTTCACGTGCTTAAAGTCACATGTTCACAATGCTATAAGTTTTAACATGCTTACAATAAAGAAAAGCAAATTTTATGGTGAGTGATGCTATTTAAAATGTTCAAGCAGTTATTATTTTAATATTACAAAAATAAATGACGATTAATATATATGTTTTAACACGCTTACAATAAAAAAGCAAATTTTATAGCAAGTAATGCTATTTAAAATTTTTACGCGATTACTATTTTACCATTTAAAATTAAATGAAAAATAATATATATATATTTATTTATTTACATACTAGAAGTACAACTTGTCAATACTAAAATCCCACGTTGAATTGATTTTTGATATAAACTTAACATGGCATAATTATAATAAACTAATAATCAATACTAAAATCCCACACTGAATTCATTTCTGATTCAAACTTAACATGGCATAATTATAATAAATTAATAATCAATACTATCTATACTAAAATCCCACACTGAATTCATTTTTGATATAAACTTAACATGGCATAATTATAATAAACTAATAATACTCATAAAACTTACTAATTGGATTCCAAAGCACAGTAAACATACTAAACCGACGAGGCAATTTCTTGTCAGTTCATCTGGCACGAGATAGTCTTCAACCACTTGTTCAAGGAACAGTTTGTATAATCCCAATAAAATCACTTGACACGCGAAAGCTTTCAGCACAGCCATATTGACTATCTCCACACTACAACCTGCAAAATTTAAATGTGTGAAAGTACTAAATACTTATCAGTCACATGAACAGATATAAACATACGAAAGAATGTATCGCATATTTCACACATACCTGAGCAGTCTATAGGAAGCGCGCGCCGATCACCAGCTATACTTTCACATTAACCTTCACAGGGGGAACAAACAAGCCTGCCAACTCCGCTGGCAATCAACCTCAAACTAGAGCCTTAAAAATAGAAAAGTATCTCAAAAACAAGATAATTAACACCCGCTTTATTTATTTCAACATTTAATTCAAAAAAATAATCGATACTTTTCTTATGTTGCGATTTTTGACGGTTTAAAAAAGGGTTGCCACTAAATTCGGCTTTTCATTAAAATTTCAATACCGTGAATCATCATTCCGTCTTCCGACTGCTATAAAGGATGGAACTTTTTTCTTGGCACACCGCCATAGAACCGCAAAAGCAACCGAACCCCAAGATTACGCGTTACTCAGTCGAATTGCAGATGCTGAAGCGGAAGGACGCAAGTGCTTGACTTTTTTTGCTACAAATAGTTTGTTTCTATTTGGATGACAGTGTTGGCTGGCTTATGTTTCAGTGCCGGCTGTGGAACAGCTGCTTGGCGTAAAAAGAATCAACAAGTGGATTATTATGTGTGTGTTTTAAATTTTAAATAGAATGAGTTAAACAGTTGAGTTTACGGACGAGTTTTCCGTTTTGTTTATAATCGGTAAAGTATAACTACCCCATTATCCATCAACTTCCGGTGATAATGTTAAGTCGATGGGAATCTTCAAAATTTCAACACTCTGTTTGAAGATATGAATTAATGTTGACAGTGGAGTTTTTTAATGTTATGCCTAAAGGATAATTTGCAAATATTAAATTTCATGTTCCTATGGACAAGTTTTCTGTTTTGTTTATTGTGATGAATTAGGACTTCCGCCTTATCCATCAACTTCCGGTGATAATGTTAAGTCGATGGGAATCCTCAAAATTTCAACACTCTGTTTGAAGATATTAATTAATGTTTAAAGTGGAGTTTTTTAATGTTATGTCTTAAGGATACTTTGGAAATATTAAATTTCACGTTCCTATGGAGGAGTTTTATGGTTTGTTTAATTACATTAAAAACCTTGACTTTATTTGCTGGGCTTCCCTAGTAGCACAAAGATACTGTACAATATTGTACGATATTGAACAATATTCGCAATATTGTATAATAATGTGCAAGATCGTATAATATTATATAATATCGAACAATATTGTGCAATATCGGGCAACATGTTGTGCTACCTGGGTTTTGGACTTCCGATTTGAAGATTCCATTGACTTAGCATTACATCGGAATTACGTAATCCCAGAACTTAAATGTAAATAAACAAAGCAGAAAACTTATCCATTGTTGTAGAGACCATTGTTTATTTAAAATAACGGCCTAATTTTGTGGAAAGGTTGCCATAATTACTCCTTATGCTCTTTTTGGCGCTTTGAAACTGATTCGAACTTGGCGCTTCATATGGAATCCAATTGGATTTGGCGATCGCTTAAATTCGAAGGTTACTGGAAAACAGAAGTGAACCCTCACCACGGAAGTTCTGTGAAAACAAAATAAGCATATCAGAAAACTCCTCCATATGTACTTCTATGAATATAATAACATTCTTTCTATATAAACTGAATATGCTGCAGTTATGGCTTATTATTCACTCATGCATGATCTTATTTATTATTTATAAATAAAAGCTTATATAACTTGTTGAAACGGATCGTCTGTGTTTTAAGCTCTGAAAATGTGTGAATATACTGTAGTTATTGTTTAAGCTTCGGTGATAAGCGAACTTATTTATCATCTATAAATAAAAGCTGATATAACTTGTTGATACAAATCAGACATGTTTTCAATTCGGAAAATTTATTAATCTTTTGTTTATATAAAATATGTATGTTGTCTGCTGTCTTTATCATTTTCATTCATGGTGAAAATCCGCTCTTGCACATTACTGAAAGGTTTTATTTATGAATAATAGATGCTTTGCAAATTGAAACTATGCGCTCAAACTATGGAAGAATTTTCTGATTTTTTTATTTTGGTTTGACAGAACTTCGGTGGCGAAGGTTCACTTCCGTTTCCCAGTAACCCTCAAATTTAAGCGATCGCCGAATCCAGTCGGATTCCATATCAAGAGCTAAGTTCGTATAATTTCTTTCCTGAGTACACAAAGCGCCAAAAAGAGCGATAAAGGATAATTATGGCAACCTTTCCACAAAATTAGGCTCTTATTTTAAGTAAACATTGAAAGCTACAACAATAGGAACATGAAATTTAATATTTTCAAAGTATCTTTAATCCATAACATTAGAAAACTCCACTTTAAACATTAATTAATATCTTCAAACAGAGTGTTGAAATTTTGAAGGTTCCCATTGACTTAACATTATCACCGGAATCTGATGGGTAAGGCAGAAGTTCTACTTTACCGCAATAAACAAAACAAAAACTTGTCCATATTAAGATTTACCATGAAATGCGCATTTAATAGTAAAGCAACTGCAACATCACTATGAATATTTTATCAATTTTGTCCTTTTTCAACGTGTTGTAGCAAAAATCTACCTACCTTTATTACAAATGAAACTACATTTTCAATTGACGGTGTGTTGATTTGTTACAACTGGC
>BGPR01019164.1:1222-29725 GCA_013235015.1 Araneus ventricosus
CGTCAACCCCCTCCCACCTGTCTACCGGAACTTCGGAGGGCATTGCTTGATGAGTGGTGTAATATTCCCTAAGATCAGATTGATAATTTGATACTCAGCATGCCTAGGCGTTGTAAGGCCTGTATTGCATCGTCCGGGAGACATACTCCGTATTAACCATCATACTAACCATGTTATACTATTTTTTGTAAATAGGTTCTTTTTTGAAATTTGCTCCAGGGAGTAAAAATCGCAATTTTTATTAATTATGTCAAACATATAGCATCTGTTTTGCTCTTTACCTTTTGTTTAATAAATAGACTTTACAAATAAGTCAAATTTGTTTTGCTTCTGTCTGTTTCTTTGCCTGAACTTCATTATCCTTAATTTATGGACATGAGTGCACTTTGATTTCGCGTACCCCAACTGGTCCTTCGAGTACTCCAAGGGTACGCGTACACGCGTTGGGAACCTCTGTTCTGCAACATAATCGTATCGTTCTAACATGAACCTTGCAATTTTCAAGGAAATGCCTTTCTTACTCATTGTTTGTTTAAATGCGATACTGTCTCTGACTATTTTAAAAGGTATGACTAATACATAGGGTCAAAATTTTTTAAGTGCTTCTATTAAAGCTACAACTTCGAGCTCACAGCATGAATATTTACGTTCAGTGTCAGATGTTTTAAGACTCATGTAATACATCGTATATGCAAAGAAGTTTTTATCAATAATGTTCAAATTAGCTTAAAAGTGAAATGACTCGAATTAATAACATTTGCAGAAATTATTTTTGATTTTAAATTTCATTGCATTTTTAAAATAGTATTAGTTCAACGCCAAAGCAACTAAAACATTAATTGTAATTATTTCGTTCTAACTTATAAGAATAGCTAAAAATTACACTTCTTAATAATCAAATATTCAAGTGGTATGGTTATTAAATCGCAAGTATTCACTTGAAGGGAAAAAAATTAAACTTTTTAAATCCCTTATTGTTTTCTTGTTTCCGCCATTAACAACTTTGATTTCGCGCACCCCCATCCTTCGCGTATCGCAGGTTGATCTGGTTAGTCGCGTCTTTGAGTTATCCTATTCACACAGACAGCTATTCCTACATACTAAATTTCGTTCATCTACTACTTTTCGTTGAGGAGTTCACCGACAGACAAAATTCCAAAGATGGCTTTTTCGCATTTAAACAAACAATGAGTAAGAAAGGCATTTCCTTGAAATTTGCAAGGTTCATGTTAGAACGATACGATTATGTTGCAGAACAGAGGTTCCCAACCTGTGGTACGCGTACCCTTGGGGTACTCGAAGGACCAGTTGGGGTACGCGAAATCAAAGTAGTTAATGGCGGAAATCAGAATACATAAGAGTTTACAGAATTTTGTTTCTCCAAGTGAATACTTGCTATTTAATAACCATAACATATGAGTACTACGAAGGATAATTTTTAGCTAACCTAAATTATTACAATTTCATTTGCTTTGGTTTTGCACTAATACTATTGTAAAAATGCAATGAAATTTAAAATCAAAAATAATTTCTGCATAAAAACAATTTCTACCAAATGTTAATTCGAGTCATTCACACAATATCTTAACAATATTGATAAACACTTTTACTAATTGCTGAAATGGTTCGGGAGTTGGGATATTATAGTTGGGACTACGCGAAAAAGAAGAGCAATCATAAGAGCGCGAGAGGGAAAAGGTTGGAACAGCGCTACAGATGTCAATGAAGTCTATTATGGTTTAAACCACCTGAAATTTTAGAATATTCATCCAAATTTTAGATACCTGCCTGACAATCTCGTCTGTTACTTATCGCGTGCGGTAACTCAATAGTTAGCTCAGTGAGAAATTCGGTGCGTTGCCTACATACTATTTTCGTTGATGAGTTCACCGACAGACAAAATTCCAAAGATGGCTTTTTCGGACCCAAGAAGCTCTAAGCTGGACATTCAAGGTCAGTCCACGCCATTCCGATTTTCGCGATATAAAATCCATTTATCATTCACGGGTCAGATTGCGCCAATCGCAAACCCATTACCTACGGGCCCTCCGATCCCCTAGGGCTACTGTGCCTAATCTCCCCTCCCCGCTTTCAAAACGGGGTTCCAGCAGTGGTTTTGCGAGAGCCTCGCTCCCCTGTGACCGCGGTCGCATCTCAGCATTTATGGCCCAACACTCCAAACGAAGTTGAAAATCGAAACTTTCGACCGCATCACTCCAATTCTCATCGGATTTTCGCATTGACGACCGGTTTTGGAGCGATCCGACAGCGTGGTTTGGACTGACCGAGAATGCCCGGCTAAACGTGAAGATTCATCAAAATCTGGAGGTCGAATTTAGTAGCGCACAAATGAAACAGATTTACGTACTTTGTCAATTTTTTCGAAAAGTGCTGAACGAAAGGTGAAGCAAACGCTCCCGTTGCTTCGTTTTCGTTGCTGAAAATTTTGCACTGAGCACCTTTCTGAGCTGCTGTTGATTCTGATTTCATTTTTATGGATTGCAACGTTCGTTCACTGGACGAATTCCTGGAAAGTCAGGATATTTTCCGGCTGACTTTGTTAGCCAGATCTCCAGACCTACGCCCTGTAGTGAATATCTAGGAAGCTCTTGCTCAGTTATAACCCACCTTCATCCTCCCAGGCCTTGGAAACGGAGTAACTTGAGGAGTAGTGCAACAGGGACTCATAAGCTTCCAGCGTCCTCTTCCAGCGCTAATGAATTTTATGCACATCATCCTTGTATCCATAACTGTTCTAAAGTATTTTTTTATAATTTTATCAAATAATGCATATACTTAATTTCATCACAAGAAAAGAAATCCAGAAATTCAGGACATAACCAACCAAATGTGAGAATTCTCTTACTTTTGAATTTTAGTGTTATTGTATGATATTACGAAAAAATTCATCAAAAACGAGAAAAATGCATAAAATTTTTATATATATACAGCAATACAAACACAAAACAGCCACATATTTATTTGATATTATTTGCATACAGAATCAAAAAAAGACTTGTTAATTGCATCATATTATGCTGTTACGAATAATGATTTATATTATTATAGAGTATTGTATCTACGGGATACAGCTACTTCTTACAAGCACTTAGAAGTACAAGATCCTAACAAAACAGAAACATAACTCCAAAGGCCGCTATCATTCTATCCAGAGACAGTGGCGGTCTGGGTCTGAAAATAGTGGTTGCCAGGAGTCAGTGAGGGCCCACACATATCTACAATCATTACACACAAATCTACAAAAGCAATGTGAAAATAGAGAAATGATAATTTCAGCTTACCTCTCAAAATTTTTTTTTGTTTCCTTTTGCAAGATATGCTACATATGTCTTTACTCTATTACGACTAAAAACAAAAATAAAAATTTCCTCACCAATTATTTTCCATGAAAGACAGACCAATAAGACTGAGGACCCTTTACGCTTCTAAACGCAATCTCCCCCCATAAACGCATAAAGAAAAGCGTGAGTGTCGTCTTTTCATAGATATCATTTAGTGCCCTAGTCACAGTTTTAGCCAAGAAAACCTTTTCTTACAGGCGAGTTCTCTTGTTTGTCAGATTTATGACAGTAAAATGAAACTACAAAAAAGAAAGAAAAAAGCACCTCTTATAGCCATCTCTCACAAGAACCGCACCCTTTCTGCACAAAGGGATGCAATTCCTTCCGTCTTTCCGGGGCCTTCCGAAACCAAAAAAAACTCTTAATGAGTATTGAAGCTCGACTTTGGACAGAAGAGATACCCTGTTCTAGTACTGGGCCAGAGAAGTATGGCCCTGGTCCCAATAGCCCGAGGGTTTGTGCAATGGCTGCAACATTCTGGGGAAACATCTGTAAATGATCCGAAGGTCAAAGAAAGTAGACAGAGAACTCAGTACAGTTCCTACGGGCAGTTGTAATTGAGTATGCGTCTTGGGTCGGTATTCGACCACCCGCTGTTCGGCCGGTCGAATTACGACGGCAATAAATCCCCAACGAAGGGCTATTTTATTTGTTTGATTTAGAAAAGCTTACTATAGATAAAGAGTTTTTTTTCTCTCCCACACTTCCTGGGGCTCAAATTGTCTTCTGTTTAAGGGGGGCCGCTTGCCATACGGCAAGCTGGCAACCTCGCCAGTCCGCCAGTGTCCAGAGAAATCTATTGGCTGAATGGAAGTGTTAATTAATGAAAAGATCAGATTATTTCATCTGAAAGAAATGCTATACAATGATCTGAATGAACTGATATTTTTGTTGACAATATATGCAGTTTGATATTTAAAATGAGATTCATTTAATTCTTTGTAATAGTAATGTGATTGAATTCAATGGATTTATTTCGATATAGTAGCGTATTAGTCATCTTTTCGCTTGTTTCATTGAGTGTTCTATGGGATTTTTTTTAAAAACATATTAAATTTTTTATGCAGATTGTGTTAATGTTTCTGTTGCTACATATGAACAGGAAAAAAAAATATTTCCCTAAATATGTAGCGTGATTAAAGTGTTCAAGCATGTTTTTCATTGACAAAAGGTTTAAGAAGAGTAATTCTTAAGTAAAAAATTCTATACTAGATAGCTGGTCTGCTCTTGAGCCGCTATGCACAAAATCTCGAACAATAAGCAAGCAAAGCAGTAGTAATTAGTTTCGAATTAGTAAGCCATTTGCGTTCTAAAAGCTATTTAGACGTGACATTAAGAATTTACGAATGTAAGGGTTGCTGTGTGAAATACAAACATCTGAGAAATTATCGGACAATATTCATCTGTATCATCTCATATATTTCTGCTAACAATATATACAATTTGATGTTGGGGAATGATGGTAACAGGAGCAGGTCTGTGATGAAACAGTGTTTTTGATTATAATTTGAATTGCTTGAGTTTCAGAACTTTTTAAAATTGCTGTTTTATTACAGCATGAAATTAAGAAGTGAAGAATTAAAGAATGTCACTGTGAAGAATTATAATAATATATTTATCTATTTTAATTTCAAAGGGCTTTTTCAAATTTCAACTCAGAAGAGATGTGATCGAATCGAAACTTGGCATATCTAAATAAATTTACTTTGGGGTGAGTTTTTTTCTAATTTTCAGATACAGTTAAACATCCTCTAATAAAGCGCGTATTATTTATTTAGTTAAAATTTGTTTTGTGATAAGCATATACTAGTATGAAGCGTAAAAAGAAAATAAATATATTATCAGACACCAAATTAAAATTCACGCTTAAACGTGCTCGATCATGTTTACATTATCATTACATATTGTCTTAAGAAAAAAAAAATTTACTTCTTGTTGTAAAATGTTATATGGATAAATTATTTTTCGAAAGAAGTGGAGACGAGTAAATAAATGTTTTTGGTTGAATTTTCACTCGTTAGATGGCAGCACGACTGTAATCTTACCTAAAATGTTAGTTATCATCTGAATATATAGCGTCGCTACATATCAATGGTCGTGTAGAGGTTGAATATTGTTTGATGTATTCTATATTCCACAATTTAGGAGTTTTTTTAAAACTAATATGATAATCTATTATGGCTGACATACTTTCTGTGGATTGCGTGATGTGTGATCCAAAAATTGTGGAAAACTCTGTACAGGGCAGAAGGTATGGACGTTTTTCAACAAAAACTTCAGAGCGTATTGTTGCACAAACACCATTTTTAAACCACTTCAAACAAAATGAAAGGAAATATAGCCATATCTAACCATAAAATAGCAAAATTGTGAATAATCAATTTTGAAAATTTTATTTGGTCTCGTGCAACTAAGCGAAAATAAACATTAGATTTTTCAATTTATTACCAACTAATGCTTTAATATCCCTGGATTATTTTTAACAAGATAATATTCTTTTTAAGCTGGTGCTCTTTCTGCAAACTGAGGGATGTAAAAATCGCTACAAAGAGTATGGCTGATACAATCGAGCCATATGGCCAGAGCCGGCCCAAACAAAAGCGGGGCCTGGTTCAAAGTTGATTTGCGGGGCCTTGCAACAAAATTCGTATAACAAAATAATGATTTATTGCATTTTGGTAATTATTAAATTGCTCAGATTGGAAAAAGGACGTAATTAATAAATGAATATAATTTAAAAAATAATTTTTGATAATTAAAATTTTTAAATTTAATATGACCAACGTACAAACTTTGATGCTAAAATCGTTAAAAAAAATTATCCTACCAGAAATCAATAATGAAGTTAATTTAATAATATTAATTAGTCAAAAATAATTATGAAAAGGCAAAAATGTAACCCTCCAGAAGTCGCGCGTATGTACGAGGTATCGTGCATCGTATTATATATTTATATAGTGTTATTTTACAAAAAAGAATCCAACTTTTATTTATGTAATCTATATTTAATAGCTCCATACTAAATAAAGATTATATAATTAAACATTGCACTTAAATTTATAAAAGAACGATATAAGCAAGTAACACGATGCACAATATAAGTATCTCCTACAATACGCGTGACTGCTGGAAGGTTAAATAAATCCAAATATTCAATGCTTAGTAATGCAGTGTTATTTTTTTACTAGACAAATACTAGTTCGAATTATATTGGATTTCGATTAAACATGTACTTTTCTAGCTTTCATGGAGGAAAATTCATCAATTACTCCATCGAATTAATTTTATCAGAAGTCTATTTTTCGATGCCAAGAAATGCAAGATCACTCAGGCCATCTCCCATTATTGCACGATAAAATGACAATATTACTATCAGTTTACTGAATGAGCGTTTACAGCTAGCAACAGACACTGGAATTGTTAAAAGTATCTTAAGTGCATTTCTCAGATTTGGGAAAACATCCTCACCGCAGTCAGGAGCGCTGACCCCATAGCTGTACGGGGCTTCATACAAACCGACACAAACATCCTCACCGTAAGATAATATAAGTTTTAAAATCTCCATAGCAATTTTTGAACAAAAGAAATGTTAAATATTTTTACACTTTTTGATTCAAGTATGAAAGCACACAACGTACGTAGAACGAGGACAGAAACGTACTGAATATTCAATAACAAATACGAATTACTGTAAATATATTTCAGAGAGAGAGAAAAGTATAAACTCAGATAAACTTATAAGTAACTTTAACTAATGCAGAGGTTGCTCGATTATTTGATGCAAGTACAAATTAAATAATTTGACATTCACATTTTGAAACAGCTATTTGAATATGATAATTGAATTCAAGCATTCCTTTTTAAATAAAAAAAAAATATCTTCAATTATTTTTTGCGAACACATGTCGTAGAAATGTGTGCTGTCTTCCTGCTTTTGTGAGGTAATATTAAAAACTGTTCAGTTTGAAAACTTTCAGTGTTAAAATTAAAATTATAAAATGAGAAAATAGGTTCAATTAGAGTTAAATATGAAAGTTCAAGAAACTTTATATAAGTTTTAACCATGCAATCAGTTGAAACAGAAAGTCCCTCCCGCCCTTTCAATTTTTCTGTCGATTTACGATTACAGTATTGAAATAAAATTTCATACCGTTTGAATGAGATTTTCTTTTAACTTAGATTATGAAATGAATTCTTAAAAGTTGAGCTCATTATTTCTTCATATTTAATAATAAATAGACCAAAAAGATGAAACTAAAAAAGTGAATCACCTGATCACAAACTTATCTACAATTATTCACAACCTACTGATAGTTTCGGTTTTAGGATATTTAAATTGAATCAGCCTTCAAAATGCTTCGCATATTTTAAAACTTATCCAAATGGTTTTTATATGTAGTTTGTCAAAATAAAAAGATTCCAGATAAGCAAACTGCACACTGAAAAAGAATAGAAAACACCAATTGTCGTTTGTTAATAAAAAAAATCTTTTATCTGAAATGTATTGAATAATAACAAATAGCAAAAATATTGTACTACAAAAACGAAGGGGAAACTACATTGTTTTTTAATTGATAACCTATTACAATATTAAAATTTTCTTTTTGGAAATATAAAAAGAAATGTTGTTTAATGAAAAACTATAAAAAAAAGAGGTAAAAATAGCATTCCTGAAATTTGTCTGCAAGAACAAAAGCAGAATATTTTATTTTGCTGTGTCCACTGTATTGCGAACGAACTATTCAACTGAAAATTAAGCTTCCGAGAAGACAGATTGTGTTGTCCGTAGTGTTTCACACGATACAAATAATATTCCAGATTCAATATTTCAGATTCACTGCTATTGGTTAAACTCTGAGGGATAGATGTAACAGACTACTTTTTAACAAGTATCTACGAAGAATTTATAGATGCTGGAAAACCACATTTAGCAAGAAAAGAGAGAAACCCCTGTGATGTGAAACACCCCCTCATCATCACTTAGCAGTCCTACTGGGCACAAGAGAAATACATGTTCTTAACATAGAGCTAGATAAGGAGAAGATAAGGAGGGGGCACCACAAAGTGTGTGTCCTCGATGGATTGGTAGTGGGATGGATAGATTTAACAGAATACCTTTTAGCAAGTACCTATGATGAATTCATAGATTCTGTAAAACCACACTTTTTACAAGAAAAACGAGAAACCCCTTTGGCATATGTGATTCATCATCGTTTAGCAATTCCTGCTGGACACAAGGTAACAGATGTGCCCAATTTAGAACTAGATAAGCCAAAGATAAAACATTCATCTAGAGTTGCCCTGAGAAAGACTCTCTGCTGGCCATTAGGGGAACAGATGTGGATCCCCACAGAAGTCCCGGAAACAATTGTCTCGGGAACAAGGAATGCATTGAATGTTATCGCCTGAAACCGACTTACGTCATTTCCCGAAGACGTCAGAACGTATAACTCGCAGTCTCCTGTTTCTGCAATGTTTTACATGTATGGTCGGATAAAAACAAACAAATCTCAAAAAAGCATTTTCATTTTGTAAAATCCGTCACTAGTGCGGGGCCTTGTGCGGTCGCACCGTTCGCAACCCCTCCGGCCGGCCCTGCATATGGCTGATACAATCGAACCGGACGAAAGCAAGACAAACAAATCAGGTCTAAAATATATTTGTGCTACGATGTTTCGGACGAGAGAAAATCTGAAAGGTTAATGAAATGCCTGTCAGATGCGTTTGTTTTGTATCAGTCGCGTGAAAAGGGACGTACATTCCTCGGACGGAATATAATTTTACTGTGATTATTCACCTTTGTGAGGATAGTTTAAGGGTTAAGTAAATAGTCTAAATTATTTATTTAAACGTTACGTTACATATACAGAGACAGTTTACACAAAAATTTCAGAATTAGAACAAAATTAAAGAAGAGCGTAGTTCATGCCATGCAACATGTGCCATCGCTTGATCTCAACTGGCAGTTAAATTCTTCAGAGGGCGCTTTCTCTGACGTCAGTTATGGCTGGCGTTACTAGAGCGACTACACTTGTTAAAACGAATGATAACCAACAGCAAAAAAATAATATCCTGTCCTAGGCATTAATTTTCAGTGTATATCCAGGGTCACCGTACGTCCGGATCTTCAAAATGTCCTGATTAACGCCAGCGAATGCGGCGAGAGAGAAATTCGGATGTATTAGGAAAAATCTATTACGTTCGAAAACACTGACGTCATTCCGCCAACGAAAGAAAACCTATAATTTGGTGCAACCTCCCTTCTACATTCCGTTTGTCGATTTTCAGAGAGATAAACCTGAGGAAGATTCCTAGGGGATGCTTCAAAATCCTAGTCGTAGTTGACCTTCACAGGGGGGCAGTCTTGGTGTCCCCTTCCGCTGTTAATTTGCAACCTACAATGACGCTTCATTCACACACTTGGGAAGGCTCTGCTGAATATATCATCTCATCGTGCGTGTAGGGAAAAGTGTTTGGAGGTCATACAGTAGAAGTAGGAAAAATGGAGGCATATCTGAAGGCAAGCTCTTTCCCACTAGAACCAGGCGTTCAACAGATTTAAAAGCAATATATTGATAAACTTTCCTGATTACGATGCTACGCATCACAGGTACTTCAAAAGTAATACGCCCTGTCCTACAAACGTCGTTCAGCATGAAGAAAATAGCCGAATATTGTGGATGAGATGATCCCATCGGGGAGGAAGTAGACAGGCCGTTAATCCGTATTTCCAATTGTACACCCCGATAGAAGAAAAAAGAAATGTGATCTCTGTTTAGCTGCAATCCGTAAATGTAAAAGAATCTAATTGGACGAGGTCAAAAGCAAGAAGAGATATTTTAGGAAACTATTCCCACTTCTTTTCGGTGGAATATATTCTTTTGGGTCCCACACATTTGACCATCAAATTTTGTGTTCATTTCATTCTTTGTAGTGCGATTGAGCAGGAAATCAAGAGTGAACAAGTTTTATTTTAACCAGTTTTTTTGGGGGGAGAGTACAAATTAGTACTTTAAAATTTCGTTGTTTTCCTTCCATTGGTTCATATCTTAATATAATTACTTCAATATTATCTCTGTTGAGCTTATTTAAAATAATAACTAAATTTTTAACCAACTGCAAAATATCTGCGGGACTCTACAGTGGCGGCGATTGGGTGGAAAAAGTGAGGGAGCAAAAAGTTTATAGACATCTAAAAGACGCGGGAGTATATTTTGAGTTTAGCTTCGCCGTACTGCGAAAAGAGTACAGTACGCATATTTTTAAAAGCTATTACTGGCTTAGACGAATTTTGCTCAAAATTTGATACAAATACGCAGTTTGGGTGCAACGACCACATAGCAAATTACACTCGTCTAGTTTGTTCCGCTTTCAAGTTATTGAGTTCATAGACAAACACATCTACATATTTTTTTTTTGGGGGGGGGGGAATCAGGGACTTTGATATTCGACAAACTTTCGAGGAAGAATTTTTTGACGATTACTATTTTCTCTCTTCATATACGAGAGTATACAATAAACGAGATAAATAAACAAGAAAATGCACATTTTATTATTGCCAAACTAAAATGTCTTCCTCAAGAAAGAAATGTTAATAGCAGGGGTTTTGCGCTGAAGGGCCTCATTAAATTGCGGCAGTTGGGCAAAAGGCCGCGCGAGCAGCATCGACAGGGTTGTTATTCTGCAATTGTTTTTATATTTTAAACAATTACATATTTCAGTGCAAATTGTAAATGACCGGGAAGGCCACATAAGAAACTCAAACAAACAAGACGGTTCTCCATCCCTGTATGTAAAATGTCAAGATTCATTGGAGAATAATTTGACTGGCTTTCATTTCATTTATATCCATGCGTTGCTTGCTCTTCAAGTTTCCCTGAACAAGATATTTTAAAACTTTAAAGTATAGTTGACATTTAACCTGCGCTCTTTTTCAAAATTCTTGCGTCTATTTTGTTTTTTTTGTGCTCATGGACCTACTTAAGACAGGTCTGTAATTTTCCTAAAAGATGAGCTTTAATTTATTTTTTCGTTAGACGCAATGATTGGTTAGACTTAAGATTATGGTACAGTTTCTGCCAAGCTCGCAAAACTTTAGGCAACTGTTAAAATACTTGCCAGCTGGCGCCATTTCGAAGTTACGCTTGAGAAATAATCAATTTTCAGTTTGTAAACTTGCAATTTAAATTTTGTGGATTACCATATTTAGCGAATTATCGTTTAAAATCTTTAGTTTGCTTGCAAAGTGAATATTAGATATTGCAACTAACGGAAGGTTAACACCGATGTTATGAAATATGTAGTCGATTCAAAAGAGGGTTGTCAGAGATGAAGCATGTCCACGCAAGAGGGGGAAATGAACAAATGTGATAAGGTTTCGAAAGTTAGCCACAGTTTTCGAAGAATATTTATTCGCGAATTCTGAAAATGCTCCATGCGATTCAAAACTGAATAATATGAGCATCTTTCTATTGAGATCTGGGAATTTTTTCTCCTCATTTTATTCTTATGACAATTGACGATCACAATGGTTTTCAAATGGTAATTTATCAAGATCTTAATTTTGCTACACATAAACGCTGATAAACGAAAAAAACCCATCAGAATGCGAAACCAAATCAATGCTAATAATAAACAGAAAGAGTTACATATATCTAATTAAAACCCGAAAACACATAATTAAATGGCATCTTTAAAAAACTTAACAAGTGTCGTTTGTAATAAATTTTATAGCTGTTTAGAAAACGTTGTATATCGAATTCTGCATTCATTTGCCAGCTATCTTGTTTATGCATAGCTGTTGACAATATTATTTTAACCCGATCAACCTAAAATTTTCTCTATTAACAAAAGTCAGCGAAATGAACAATTAAGCTGATCCCAAAGTGAGTTAATTGAATTATACAAAGAATCCAGTAGTCGCTGAACTACACCTGATTTTAATTTTTTTGTAACTTTGTTGTTACCCTTTATCTCTAAAATAAGACATTAGTTATGTTTTCATCACATGTAGTTACCGAGATAGAGGATCTCCTACAACGCTTTTTATGGCGTTTTGGTGTGAATCAAATTCCTTCCTGAGACCCCATGGGAGTGAACGTAGTCCTCGTTAAAATAAACTAATAAATGTTATGGTTTAGTTATGAAATGAAAACGGAAATTTATATTAGCCTCATGATAAATTAACGGTGCAGGCAAAATCATGACAATATCTAAATTTTATATTGAAAAATTCAAAATCTGGCAATGGAATATGCATTTTTCTTTCTGTGTTAGAATTTCCTACGTCTTTTTATATGGCAGGCACTTAACCATTGCAATTTTTTTGTGTGGTTATTTACGACAAAAATCTCTAAAATTCATTTTACTTTCTCGTATACGATACAAAGAGAAAGTATGTAATCGATCAAAGAATTGAACTCGAGATTTTGACGAATTCCACGTTTTAGACCTCCTGAGTCCGAAAAACACACTTTGGAATATGTCTGTCTGTCTGTGTGTTGTCTGTCTGTCTGTCAGGAACACGATAACCTCGAAAACTATTAGAGCTACGGGGATGAAATTTTGTATGTTCTTAAACATAATTTGTAGGTTCTATCAAATTTGGACAAAATCCTGTCAACGGGAAGTCTGTCAATCTGTACGTCCGCGGTCATGTGAACGCTATAACCCAAAACACATTAGAGGAATAAAATTTGGTACACAGTTTTAGTCATGAATGTAGGTCCTGTATAAAATTTTAAAATCCCAAAATGACTGTCTGTCGGTCTGTATAATCGCATACTTGTTCAGTTTTGAAACTAACTGCCTGCGCATGCCTCACTGTGGAATGCCTGTGCAAAGAAGAAGGGACTCTGAAACTTGGCAGTTTCAAAAAACCACTTGGCGCTGATTTTGTAAGGAAGCAAAATTTAGGAGTTCGTTAGTGTCCGTTGCAAAAGAATGCGCAGGGATTTGAATTTGTGATCCTTCAAACCACGGTTCCAACTTTGGTTTACCTGACGAAGTTTATTTTGACGTCTTTTATTATTCCAGTTTTCTACATGTGTTAGAGTATACGAGAAAGTTTAGGGAGACCCTCCCGCTGGTTTCATGTTGATACAACACTGCTCTATGCTGTTTTACAGGTCAAGGTAAGTACGGACGAGGTACATCACCTCCCTCTCATCTTATTTAATTCTACCCTGGTAATATCTATGCTTTTATTGATAAAAAAATTCCTTCAATGAGTGACAGGTGAGATAAAAGTAATAAAATAAAAATAAATTCCTGAAAACAGGAGGAAAATTCGTCACTTCCAGAAGCTGTCTGGCATCCAGAAAATAGTTTCAGTTCAAAAAATTATAACCCGAGATCACAACGCGCAAGGTGACAGTGTTGCCACTCTAAACTTAACAATTTGGGAGTGGGGGAACTGAAATTTCTCACCTCGTGTTGATATATCGACAATTGGCCGAGGTAACATTCCTCCCAATATTGCACACACATATGATGCACAAATTTTACTCCCTGTTTTCCAGAACAAATGCGTTAACTATTAAGACTGTTGATCTTTTTTGTGAATGCACATAAACGCAATAGCTCACAAACAAGTCTAGATAAATAAACTTTATGCGGATCTTCATGTGTAAATGTTGAATTATGGAAAACTTTGACCCAATTATCTATGGAATAGGTACAAAACGCAATAATGGCGAAACCAGCGGGAGTGGTCTCCCCTAAACTTTCTCGTATACTCCTAACACATGTAGAGAAAACTAGAATAATAAAAGACGTCAAATAAACTTCCGTCGCAAGTAAACCAAAGTTGGAACCACGCGTGGTTTGAAGGATCAAAACAAATTCAAATCCCCTGCGCATTCTTCTGCGCAACAGGACCTGGCGAGACTCCCTAAATGTTTGCTTCCTTACAAAATCGCTCCAGAATTGGTTTTTGGCAAACTGCCAAGTTTCGGAGCGTCCGTTCTCTCTCCAATACGCACCAGTAGGCATGCGCAGGGAGTTAGTTTCAAAACTGAACAAGTATGCGATTATACAGACCGACAGACAGTCAACCCTTTGACGGATTTGGCCCAAAATTTTATACGGACCTACATTCATGACGATAAAACTGTGTATAAAATTTTATCCATCTGGCTTTTCAAGTTTTTGAGTTATACCGTTCGCATGACCTCGAACATACAGACAGACTTCCCGTTGACGGATTTTGTCCAAAATTTGATAGAAACCTACAAATTATGTTTAAAGACCACATACCAAATTTCATCCCCGTAACTCTAATAGTTTTCGAGTTATCGTGTTCACAGACACACACACAGACAGACATAATTCCAAAATTGTGTTTTTCGGACTCAGGGAGGTCTAAAACGTGGAGATTCGTCAAAATCTCGAGTTCGAATTTTTTGACGATTACAATACCTTCGCTTTGTATACTTCGTATACGAGAAAGTAAAAAAGGGCGCCGTATTTTGTATGCGTGCGAGAGACAGAGAGAAGGGGAAGAAAACTCCCACCAGATAACAAAAAATTTTCCGTCAGTGTCATGATATATTTTACCAACACAAATATTTGTCACCGCTTAGAATGCTTCATTGAATATGCAATGTATAAGCAAAGTGTGAGCCATTTAAAACTCGTCTTCTCAATTTTCCATTTGAGTATTCTACACAATGCCTTCTTTCCATCCATAATTAGAAACATACATACTGGTAAATATGCTGAATGTAACATTTCGGATGTCTCACACGCCCTGAGAAATTTGACTCTATTGTTTCTTTTCTCTTTTCGGCAAAGGAGAAAAGAGTAATGAATACTATGCGGTATGTGTATACATTTCCAAAAAGACAGCCTAAGAAAAATTTTCCTCTAAAAAAAACACGAACCGTGCTCAAGTTGAAACTTTCTCCTGCCGATAAAAGGCCGTAATGTCAACAAGATCGCATGTCTAGCTAAGAAAACAATTTTCTTTCCCAGGCACAAGTGACATCGGTATTTCAGGGTTGGAAATCGAAGACATTTTAAATATTAGTTCAGTTAATAAGCAGAAAAGGGCGGATAGAATTGGTTTCAAAAGACAGACTACCTGTTCTTAATTCTAAAATGCCTAATTCTGTCACTTGCCAACAGTTTTTTACTCTTTCCTATTGGTAACATTTGATGAAAGGTAATTATTTTAAAATCTTTGATTATATGAGGATTCTTAAATGAAATAAACAAGAAGGGAAAAGAGGATTGGATTGAAAAGAGTGTCTAACTTCCTTCATCCTAAAATGCCTAATATAAACTGTCTTTCGTCGAATTATTTTTATTTTCAATATCTGATGAAAAGCAATTGAATTAAGAGTCGAGAGATTAGTCAATAGCGAAATAAACATGAACTATTAATAATGAGAAATCTGATTTTATGAAACTTCAAGAATCTGGAGTTGAAGAACTTTCCCAGCTTTGAAATAATCCTCCAAGAATCATTTAATAGATTTCAAAAATGACCACTTAATCTAACCATTATAGATAATTTCAAAATAAAACTGGAGACTGCTGCAGTTGTCTTGGAAAAATATATCAAAAGGCGTCATACAATTTTAGTTTAATTAAAAACTTTAAACTGATGCAAAACATTTTTTTTTTCATTATTCTGAAAGGATGCGATAAAAATAAATTTTTATACATTGCTGGGTTAAATCATAATATAAGGATCGCTGATGGTGAATTTTCTTACTACTTGTCTGGAACTTCTGACAGAAAATGTCATATTAAGTAAAACAGCTGTTTATGGCTGTCTTACGTACTTTCTATACATTGGATACAATTTTGTCACCATAATGGCTTTTTAACAACTATTATAATTTTGTTGCAAGATTGAAATTGCTTTGAAGTCGGTAAAGGGATATAAATTGCTACGTGTTTTCTTTGACCATTAAATAATAAAGATTTACAAAGTCATCTTTTAAAATAAAATATCATAATTGCGTATTTAAAATGTCATGGTTATAGCCTTAGAAAACATATTTTCTCGCCTTACAACGATAGCAACTTATCGTTCAGGAACGACAACAGTGGCAAAACTTGAAAAATATAAATTTTGAGTTATGGCTTCTCAACATTGTAAAATCACCATCTTTGCAGCATAAGAGAACTCATACGAATCCTTTTAGTAATGTTTACTCCTTAGTGTATCGATTAAGCGGGCGATTTCTACTACCATCTCAAAACTTCATTTTTTCGACTTGTGCTAGTAATTCAGCTGATGAAGGATATAGATGTGAAAAAAGCACTGTATCATAATATTTGAGAACATACTAAAAATTTTAGACACTTCGAAAAAAGAATTTCACGTAAAACTGAAATCGAAATGCGTTTCCAGGTGTTATCGCTTATTCTTTAGGACAGATTCATCAAAATATTTTGCAGTTTAAGTTGATTGAAACAGGACTGCATGAAAAAAAGTTAAAACGAAAACCTGCAATATAAAGAAAACGGTTCTTGTAAAGACAAACTCATTAAGGAAAAGTATTGCAAAATTGGTTCGCTATTCGCGAACGTTCAAAGAATTTTATTATTGTCACGTAAAGTTATCTCGGAGATTTTAGGTGAAATATGCATTTTGATTATAAGGAGAGTTACTTAAAATTTATATAAACTATAATAGATATAAAAACAATTGATACTCAAAGTTTAAAACTACAAGAGTTTCAGAAAATTTAACTCAAAATTACAAATGACACAAAATGGGGACCGCAAGTCTAGAAATTAAATTTCAGTAACCGGGACAGGATAGAAAAATTGTTTAAAATTATTTGTTAAAATTAAAATCGTCACATTCTTGTGAAAGAAAGCAAATCTGCTACATACACATTCACAAGTCAATATACACCAGGGATGATTGGGGTTCAACGGAGCGCGTGGACTCAGGGTCCATAATCTCCGGAACTGACAGCTGCATACCAGTGGACCTTGCTAGAAAAAACTAATATATACATTAATAGGATGATTCTGAAAGGGAAATGGTGATTATAGTAACTATTGATAACAAGTCAATATAATTTTAATCAAACGATTAAAGATATTTCTATACGTTACTACAACAAAGAAGAAGGAATTGACAGAAATGTTATGGATACAAGTTTAAAAAACAGAGAAGAGCCAATTTAAATACTTTTTCGATATAGTACATATGCATAGATCATCAAAACTTGTGGAAAGCATCAAATGCTGGCCCTGAACATTAAATTAGTTATCAGAAGAAAAAAAAAAAGCATATCTGTTATTGTCGTTTATTGGCTGAAGATCAAAGAAGGACTAGTGTCCGATGATGCAAATTAAAAAGAAAATTAATTAATAAAATGGAGGGAAATTGAGAGTACTTGGAATTCTATATTGAGTCTTCAATTACGAGTTCGCCACGAGGCCGTGGTGGCCTAGTGGTAAGGTTTCGGCTTTGGGGCCGGAGGGTTCCAGGTTCGAAACCCGATTCCACTGAAGATCCGCCGTGTATGGGGCCTGTTGCACGTTAAATCATACGTAGTGGTCAAACGTCCTCCCGTTGGTGTGACGTGGAAGTTTGGAGAGGGGGGTGCCAGCTCAGGTGTCGTCCTCGTCATCTGACCGAGGTTCAAAATTACGAGGTCCGTCCCAAAATAGCCCTCGTGTTGCTCAAAACGGGACGTTAATATAACTAAACTAAACTACGAGTTCGCCACTTTACTTCAAAAACTGAAGATCTATTTGTAAAGTTGTTGAATATTCTCTCACACAAAGGTTAGGATGAAAACAACGACAGGTAGGTCGCCTATTTTAAATCAAACACTGAACATCTAACTGTTGAGTCTACTTTCATAACTTAAAGGAAGAAAACAGTTTCAATAAAACTCTACTTTCAATGTGACTAAGATGACTTCGATATTATTCATATTTGTTCATAAAAAGAATGCACTTCCCTTCGCGTGACTACTTGAAACCTTTCAAAATTCACTCAAATAATTTACATCCTTCCCGTCTCTCGCACATAGAATCTTTTTTTGATATGTGCATTCGGTTTCGATAATTTTTCCTTTCTGACAGTAAAAGTGAGTCTTGGGTCCTAAAAGTGATGCAATGGGTTAAAAAAGGCTGCCAGGTGCAGATCGCTCGCATATCTTTCAGACATTGCAATTAACGAGGGGTCGACCCTGTCTAAGGCCGTGGGAATAGACTTCCCATCAAATTCATCAATTTTCAAATGCATTTTTTAAGTTCCCGCCAAATGTTTCGATGAAGCAGAAGCCTGGCTGTTCCAATTTTTCTTATCTCACACCATAATGAAGTGTCTTGACTCGGTAATTAATTATCAATTAATAAAATTAATTAACAAAAAATGGTAACCAATAAGCGAAAAGAATTTTTTTTTCTTAAATTAATCCCAATACCTAAGTTATTTTATCATACCTCTACTAGAAAAGAATTGCCTCATAAAGGGTTAAACACTAAACCAGCACTCTATCGCGAACGTTTACATTAATGATTTTCAAGTACTGACTGCCAAATTCATTCTCAATACGACGCACTGTATTAAGTTTTAGTATTGGGAGTACCGGATGGAGGCAAAAGTGAAGTAAAATTTGGATGTCTGCGCCAGCCCGAGATGGATGCCCGGCCACTCCCACGGCCCTCCGCCCCATCACCCGCACAAGCGGCCTTTTATCTGCGGGGGGAGAGCGGCTTTCCCTTTGCATTTTATCGAGTCGACCCTCTCGCTGCGGGATAGGGTTTCAAGCACTTTCGCGTCTCTTATCGGGCGGAGGAACCACCGATTCCATAAAAATAGTCGGCGATGACCCCATTCCGGCTCGCTCGCACAACAACGCCACAAAGACATTCACTGGAATTTGGTAATGAATAGCTCTGAAGAGAAACGCATTGCTTTCGCTCTTTTTAGTGTGTTTTCTTTCGTTTCATTTTTTGCCCGCCTTGTTAGAAAAAGCGAAAGTGGAATTCTGCGGTGGTTACTGCGGGTAATACTGTTAAAAAGTGAGAAAAATAGTAGCGGTATTTTTCTGCTTCTTTCTTCTGATGTTGTATTGTTTTTCCGTTTGCTTAATCGGCTGTTTTGATTTTCCTCTCTTTTTTTCCCCCTCGAAGATGATTTCGTTTCAGAAACTATTGTTTTCTATGTATTTTCGACGTTAAGAGCTCCAAAGCAAACTTTACAATGACAAAAGTAGCTTTTACATCCTAAAAATTTTTCAATAAAATCTCAGAGTTTGCAATAAATGTCATACAGGTTATTTTAATTATCAAGGATTTGGCTTGTGTGTTTTTTATAAGTAACCAGTTGATAAAAACTTTTGTGCATCATTTCTCCAACTAATTTAATGAATCAAAGAAATATGATAAAAAAATATTAAAATTTTTTATATCTATATTCTAAGGATTATTCAACTTAACACTGAGATTATGAATGAAAACTATGAAAAGGGAAAAAAGAAACACCTTTGCAAGGTTCGTTTTAATGGCGCAATAGCACAACTGTAGAACTTGAATATTGCAAATGATCAGGCATCCCTAAAATAAGAAAGAAGTAATGGAATGAAATTTATTTGCTATGAAACATAATTTGAAGTTCTAAAACAAAAGTTTGCATCGATCTTAAAAAGTATTCTATAGTGTCCAACTAAAACCAGATTTAAATTTTTACATGAATTGATAGTATATGTATGGGTGCCCGACATCCCGTACCGTTTGTCCGTTTTCGTACGAAGATTATTTAGAGAAAAATAATACCGACCAAAGCTGCCAAACAACTGTAAAATTGAATATGGAAAAGGAATGGATGAAGTTTTTTGCAGATTCCAAGTCTATTGATCAGAAGTCGCGTCTATGCGAATGCGTATTTGCCATTCCAGCTCACAATGTTAATATGGAGAGAATATCTTCGCTCATATCAACTCAATAGTCGGACGAAAGAAACGGGTTGTCAGTGGAGAGAATTGAAGCGATATTGATTTGTCATTATAATTATTGTGTCCAATTTCATAATTATGTGAAAGAAGAAAATGATATAATAAAGGAAGTAAAATCAACTTTAAAATATGACTGGGTTTTAAAAAATTAGCCTCGAATCTTTTTTATTATTCTGCGTATTCATTTCATTAGATGGCTTAACTTTTATTGATTTTTTTATCCGAATAAAATAAACCATTACCTGCCCACTTTCTTCATGGTTTATTTATTTAGCACATAAACGTCACGTATCAATGCTTTGCAATTACGGCAATCCTACGTATATGTCGTATCACAGGCGTAGCGAAGATTAATTACCCTCCTGCCGTAGTATTTATTTTTAACCCCCCTCCCATCTCGTTCATCGACTTCTGCGTTTAAAAACTTAAAATATATATACCAAAAAATATTGTCTTCTCTTCAACCCCCTCCCCCCATTCCTGATTCGTGACATCTATACCCCCTTCCCTTTTCTGGCAAATCTTCAGCCCAGCTATAAGGACTGGAAGGAAAGATGGTGGGGAATGATTAACCTTCTATTAGGCACGGTTATTATATGCCTCATACTTAACTCTCTGAACCCGGTTAGAGTGAGAATTCCATTGCCTCAAATCCTGCAGTGAATTTTCGCTCACAAAAACAGAATGGAATCATCACGTTTTTTACAGAAACTCTAGGAGGTCGATATCTATGGTTGCTCAATCAATTGCCAACAAAGAAAGGAACTACATTTTTCCTTAAAAAATTCACCATGGCGCCATAAACCGCCTGAGTCCGGCTTCTGTCGAACGGGCGGTTTGAGGCGGGATAGGGCCCATAGGGTTAATGTGACCATGCGTCCCGTTTTCTGGTAGCCTGTGCCGTTGTCCTCAAGCTCAGCTTCAGGACGACCAACTGTCAAGTTTACAGAAAGAGAGCAACCCACACTAACAAGTTCCAACAAGAAGGCGCTAAAAATAAAAATCCGACGGTAATGTCTAGTAGCCCGGTGATGACGGAGCATGCGCTATACGTAGGGTTGATATAATCGCCAAGCATTAATACGGGATGTTTAAGTGCTAGAAAAAAAAATTCAAATTGGGTAGGTCATGGTTTATTTTACTCTAATAAAAAATCAATAAAGTTTTTAAGCAATCTAATAATATGAATAAGTAGAATAATAAAAAAAGATGCGAGGACCAGTCATATTTTAAAGTGAATTTTACTTTCTTGATTATATCATTTTTTCTTTCAAATCTATCTGTATTATATAAAACGCTTATGCATGGCACAAAAAGGACCTTTGTTACTTTCTCCCCGTTGGCAACGATCAGTTTGTTTACTAATCTCAACCCCGACGCCGAGCATTCCGCTAACCGGTTGAGCTAATCTCTTACGTGTGGGGATAAGGATAACAGCCTTTGTTGCTTCAAATCCCATAACTCTTTAATTCAAATTCGCTTATACGCGTTATAGGAAAATTCGTTACTTTTTTTTAATTTATTGATTTAAAATGAGTTTTTTTTTTTTTTTTTTTTTTTTGCGAATTGTTGAATACAATTTGCGTAGAAGAGAGCAGCGTGCAAGTGAATCCCTGGCTTTTATATCTATCTATCTCTATAAATAAAACGCTTATGTGGACGCAAAATCGGGCCGAATTTGATACTCGGAAGTTTGGAGAATTGTTTACGGTTGAATCGGCGGAACTCTTGAATTGGTTTGAAGTCGGAAACAACGAAATTTTGTTTCAGTTAGATCGTTTGAATTAAATAAGTTTGAGTTGTACAGTTCGGATTAGACAAATGAATGAATGTCTGCTTAATGCTGAATGTCCTTTTTAGCTAAAAGTTTCTGAAAAATTGGTTTATTCATCTCTCAACAACTCAAATTTTCTGAGTTTCATCTATCCAGGGGAAAATAATGTACCTTCCTTCACAATAATAATTGGAGTGAGTGTGTTTACATGTAGAGAAGCAACATTTCGTTTTAAAAAGTGCATGTTGTAAAACACGACGTGTGAAAATTTCGAAAAAAGCTCTCTTATCAATTATAAAAGACTAAAAGTAAATAATTATTATGAGTTTTAATTTTGAATAGTTAATATGAACATGTTTCAAGCCGCTATTTTCTTTAAACTGTCCTTTTTTAGCTAAAAGGTTGCGAGATGGGTTACGTCATTCTACGACAACTAGAATTTTCTGAGATTTAAAACACAAACGACTATACTGAGAAAAACACTACATCTTTTTCGACTAAATAATTATTGGAATAAGCATGTATACATGCGGGGAAAATTTTCTGAAGTACATTTCATTGTATATAGGGCATATTTGAAATTTTGGTGAAAAAAGCAATGTTTTAAAAATTTTTTGAAGATTTGGAAAAGGCTATCTTATCAGTTTTAAACTGACTGCACACGTTAAATAAGGCTACGTATGCCTTGTCAGTATTCCTGGTGTAGATGGGACCGGCAAAGTCAATTCCTACATTCTCAAACGGATATCTTGCTTGGATTCTATTTGCTGGCAATGGGGGCCATTATCTGGTTCCCAGGCCTTACCTTAAATTTTTTGCAAATAAGGCATTTATTCAGACAAGACAAGCATTATTCAGACATATCTTCCACACAGAATTCAGTAATTTTCCCTAATTTGCGTGAGGGTTTCAGACACACCAGCATGATGCAGTCTCTGATGCTCTCTCATTATCAGAAGTTGAGATAATCTGGATTTAGTGGGGAGAATCGGTGGGTGTTTTTCATAGAAGTTAAACCCCGATTTTCGTAATCGTCCATCCAAGCACAATAGTCCATCTTCGGTCATCATAGGATTTTGACTGAAGAATTTGGAACTTCGAGTAACGGATTTATATTGTTTTATCTCTTCGTATTCTGTCTCAAATTCAGTTTGCTGGACACACCGAACCCAATATTTTCCTGCCTTGATTAGTTCATTTGCAGTTAAGTTGCTATGACCTTTTCTCCGTTAGGTCTCCAATTATTCGCAAATCTTAAAGCATACGAGGTTATCCTCATAACCTTATCTAGGTCGCTATAATTATCAAGATTCAGCACAGGCTGAAAAGGTTCAATGTTCGTTTGAAAAGTTACAACTACCTTTCGTCTTTCTTCTTCAACGCAATTTAACTAAATGTCAACTATATCACTTGATTTACTACACTGGTAATTTATTTGCAAAAGCCATGAAAACCAAATTTCATTATTCCCTTGCGGATTCGCTTGCACCTCCTTTCATGGTCCATAATTATGCAGCAGCAATTTAGATCATCCACTCCGGAACGCTGGATTGAGCACCTCTATACACTTGTCGTTGATTTTAAATCAAAATGGTGCGTCACCTCGCATTTCATCTCGCCGTACTCTACCAAAAAAAAAAAAAAGACATCATCCTATTCTCTTTCCAAGTGCAGGATTAGCTTCCAAAGCGGCCCGCTACATTTCGCTCAAGCAGGCGTATTCTGCCTAGTACCTAATAAACATAGCTTTGATGTCGCGTTTCACATCCCGGTTGCCACTCTATCACCAAGCTCCAAGTTGTCACTTTCCGCACAATTTTTCTTTCTTGCCCCAAGCTCGACTGCCGGTCTCTCCCTCTAAAACTCTAAAAAAACAAAAACCTCCCCCTTTTAATCAGCCAGTTGGCTCTCTCTTCTCGTCAAAATCCCCCGAAGTTTCAAGCCTCTCTAAACTACCACATCCCCACAACAGCAGTGGAAATCGCCAAGAGACAGCCCATTTACCAGTTAATTTCCATCGCCAAAAAAATCAGAAAACTAGACCCTCACCCCATGCTGAAGCGGTCAGTCACTGGACAAAATTTCATCTACGTAAGACACGTCTGACCAATGACGGACCCGACTCTTCTCTACTCGAACTTAAATGGTCAAAACCCTCCAAGCTCAAACAGAGCCAATTAGTGTAATTTAATACCGATAAAATTGGCAATCGAAAGGAAACTCAAGAGCATACAAGGGCATACAAAGATGTCCGTTTATTGCTATAATCTTTCTCAATAAATAACACTAGGACAAAGCAATTTTTTAAAATGAAACTTCTTCACATGACAATTCTGGGTTCGAACAATAAAAAATCCGAGTGGTCTTGCGCATAAGAGGGAAATTATACAATCTCCGACTGTTGAACCAGGGCAGAAACTTCTTGCTAGGGAGTTGTTACAAAATAAATACAGAGTCTATCAATACAAGTGATTTTATTAATACAAGAAAAATTAAAAGCGCAAGATAACCTCATTATAGAAATAAATTAGTACACGGCTTTTTGTGGCAGTTAGATTTTGTAAAATTGAGTATATGTTTAAAACAATTTAAACTATTTTGTAATTCAATTTTTAAAGTACATAATAATTTAATAATCTGAGAGTGCGACACGACAATATTCCAAACTCTTGCTAAAGTATTCTCAATATTTCTTGCAAATCGAGCTAAACGCAAAGATGTAGATATCATAGTGATATTGCACCAGAAAAAAACATTAGTTGCTCCGATTTCTGACAATCATTCACATTTTCTGAAGAAAATTCACTTACCATGTCAATTGCACGTTGTAAACAACAAAACGGCAGTATACAATTAAAAATACGTAACTAAAAAATAGAAAAAAATAATAAAATTGAAAGCTTATAACTTTTGAACTTGGCAACCTGAGAGATCGGAATTGGTATTTGCGGTAATGGGTTACTGATGGTATAACCTTGCGTATATTAGTTCTTGATTATGTATGAAGATAATTATAAAGGTGTGAAACCATTGCCAACTGATTTCAAGGAAGGAATATAAAATATCCCCAAGCGACCTGAGAGAGAGAACGAAGCAGTAAGGAACAAGGTTTCACTAAGTTCAGTTTTGCTATATATCTAAAGAACTACAGTAGAACTCCAATTTTCCAAACCCATTTATGCGAATCTGCAATTATCCTAATCGATTTTGGGAAAAAAAAGGAAAAACGACGAATGTCAAAATTGGGAAGATAATAATGGAAGTGTGAAGACGAAGTAATTCTTCAAAGCAACGCACTCTTTTCGGTATGTTCAACTAAAATAAAGTACATACAAATTATATTGTTCATATGCAATATTAATTCATATGTGTGTGTGTGTAAAATGAATCTTCATATATAATTTAGTTTGATTTCGTTTTTGTGTAAATCTTACGGTATTTACAGATTTCTGCACCTTAATTTCAGGAACTAAATTTAAGTTTTCCTATGTCTGGCGTCTTTTTTACTTAATTTCTGGGTTTTATCCAATCATCCGAACTTCAGCTTGTCCGAATCGTCCTGATCCCCATTCGTTTCATTCGGATAATTGGAGTTCTTTTGTAAATCAGAAACTCTAATGAAGTTATTTAAGTTCATTATCGAACGAAAATTGGATGTTCGAGAATCACACAATAATTATAGCGCCTTGAAAACCAATGCTTCCTTTTTGTCTGTCGTTATCTGGGCAAGGAGACAGAGTTCTGCGACTGCGCGAGTAATAAAACTCCACCGACTGTCTTTGAGATCATTACGCTGCGTTGCGAAAGCCGTAAAGCATACAACGGACGCATGACCCACGCTTGATAACCCTCGATGCAGTCACCCCGCTGGGTTTTCGGGGTAAGAAGAGAGGCAGATAATGCAGCTGATTCAGTGATTATGCCTTAAAGGATAGCCTAGAAACAACAACTTAACGGTTTATCCTGAATTCTCATCGAAAAATCGGGATGATTTAATGGCTTCAGGTCGAGAAGGGATTCCAAGAATCTGTGCTTGAAGGTTCGAGGATGAATGCAGCCGTTACGAGGGCACGAGGACTAAGCTATTGTCGTAGCTGGTAAAAAGTTAACTGGAGAAAACCGTTGGTTGTACGTCGGAAACGTTGAAAAAATAGCTTCGAAAAAAAAGCCAGAGATCTTGAAGGCCTATTCTAGATTTATTTGTTTATTTATTCAGCGACGGATTCCCCCAAAAAAAGTAATCGCTCTTCGTTTCCAATTTTCTGAAAAAGCACGGCTTTTATTCCTTCATTTCTAGCATCCATATCCAAGGTAAATTCGTTGTCAGTCTGGGAGTAGGTCAAAACAAGGGAAGTTGTCAAATCCTGCTTTAGACTATTGAAAGATTTCTCGCATTCCAATTAAAGTTTGATCCAGCTTCAGTTAATTTATGTAGGGGTCTTGAAATGGCGGAGAAATTTCTTACAAAACGACGATAATAGGTGCACAGTCCAAGGAAACTTCGGAGATTATATACTGTCTCTGGACGAGGCCAATCAACTACTGAGTTCTACTACAATGTGAAAAAAAAAAAAAAAAAACAAAGGAAACAACCCCGGGGAGACAAAAAAAGGAAGGGAGTTTTGATGTTCAATTTGCTGTGAATAAATTCTTACCAATTCTGAATAGAAATAAGATTAATTTCTTGACAGACAATTTAATGAATCATGGACGTTTAAACATTTATTTCCATTGACGACTTCATGTACCATTACTTATATGAAAAATTTGACTCACAAGAAACTATTTAATATGTTCCTTCTGATGCCAGTACCTTTTTAGGCAGTGGGCTAAGAATTACTAAACTGGGGAATTCACAGAAAATTGAAAGAACATTGAATGATGGGCGTTAAAACATTTATTTCCATTGACGACTTGCTCATTCGAAAGATTTGACGCCTTAAAAATAACTTAATGTTTTCCTTCTTATGCCAGCACTTTGTTTGGTAGCGGGCTGAGAGCTGCTGAACCGTGACCGTCGTAGGAATTCACAGAAGTTTTAAGGAGCAATTCACTGAATGGTGACGATTAAATATTTATTTCCATTCACGACATCCTATACCATTACTTATTCTAAAGATTTCACACACTATAAACTAATGTGTTCCTTCTGATTGTTGGCAGTGGGCTGAGAGTTGCTGAATCGAAGAATTCACAAAAGACGGAGAAAACAAATGATAAACGACAGACAAATATAGTTCCTTTCCCTCTGGTGCTTTCCTATACCGTTGATTATTTGAAAAGTTTGAAGCACAAGAAACTAATATATTCCTTCTGATGCAGTACCTTGTTTGGCAGCGGGCTGATAGCTTCTGAACCGGGGAATTCATACAAGATGGCAAGAACAATGAAAAGAATGACCGCCTATTACAGATGCGGTTCCTCTACGTTTTCTTGTATTACTGCTTATTTGAAAAGTTTGACGCACAAGAAACTTTTTTTTTCAATAAAGTTTCAATATACTCATCTAACTGACAGGGGAGCCGTTTAGGCCTGAGTTCGGGGGGGTGCTGTGGAAAGGATGTAGTACCTTGGTTTTGGCAGCGGGTTTGAGAGTCATTGGAACCGGGGAATTCATAAGATTGCAAGAAAATACAAAATAACGACAGGCTTTTTCGAGTATTTTCCCTCTGACTCCTTCCTATATTGTTGCTTATTAGAGACCTCCCTTCACACTGGGAAACTGTCCAAGTTTCTTGTATTACATATTTGTTTGTTTGGCAGTTGCGTTATTGAGAGCTGTTGACCGAGATAATAACCGAGGGGATGACAAGGTCAGTTCAATGAATGTTGACCTCCTGACACCTCATTAACACTTTCTTGTAGTATCATCTTCCTTAATAATTACTTAATGAAGGACAATTTTGTATTTGTATAACTTAATATTCCATGGGAAAGTTTAAATATTTATTTTACAATAATGTTTTCAAATAAATATTTTCCGCTTTCTTCATTCTACCTTTTGTATTTTTTTTTCCTCTCTATTCTAAAATTCACTATTATGTCAATTTAGAGGTATCATAAAGGGATAATTTTGATTGAAGGAAGTTTCCTAGAAACTTTCCCAAATAACCCCTTAACATACACGACGTTTGACATCGTGCATCAAATTACATAATTCTGCTATTTAAACTGTATTTAAGTCAACGTAACAATTCAATTTTAAATACAAAAATAACGTGGACGCACTTAAATGTCTCGAGACCTTACCACCTTCAATAGATTGAAATAATAAAAATATCCAAAATGAGTGGTGGCCCTAACTAGGGAGGTTAAATATTATGTATAAGGGTTAATTGTATTGAAAATTGGTGCAAAAACTATATTTTTAAAAGCGAATATAAAAAGTAAAAGCACACAGCAATACGTGTAACTGAACCAGAAGTACATT
>BGPR01019165.1:0-29725 GCA_013235015.1 Araneus ventricosus
CCCCAGTGAAACTGTCAGTGTCTGATATTGTCTTTTTTCATGTTGCAGTGGACTATTGAACCTGTCAAACAGGAATTTGCATTCAAAATTGAAATTGAAGCTCTATATTTGTCTTTTTAATAATTTTGTTTTTAAATAATATGGTACTATCTAATCATCTCATGTCTCTGCTTCGAACTTTAAAATAAGATCTTAGCCTGACCAAATCTAGTCTTGCATGCATATGACGTAAACAAAAAAAATAGACTATCAGTAGCTAACAGCCTTATAGAGCTATCCTATGAAAATTGCACATAGTTTATGCCAAAAATTTTAACAAGATAATACACAGAATTAAGGAAAAGTGATAAGTGAAGAGTGATTTCAAAAATGACAATTTATTTATCGAAACACCATTTGCATATAATAGGTGCAAAAGAGATAACACATAGCAAAAGAGTTTAAATGATAAATTCCGAAATGTCTCAGAATCATTTTCTAATTTGATATTACATTTCAACAGTGGATAAGCTTTAGAAGTTGTGTCGTAATGAATTATCTAAAAGAAGATCTCATGTGTTGACAGAAAATCAAATTAATTTAATGTTTTCAGGAATTTATTTAGTAATATTTTACCCTTTGAGTATTTTAAACTTAATAGGCTATGTGGATTACTAGAAAAAATATCAAAGACAGACACTCATAAAATGAAAAAGCTGTTTTGTAATTTGATAATATATTCTTTGCATTCAAATAGAAGCAGATTTTAATGGGAAATCATTTTTTATCAAGATTTTAATATTTAATAGAAATTATTGAATTTTAGATCATGAAGTCTAAGTCTTAGTTCCAGTTAAAAATTAATTGCAAGCGTCTGAAAACATGAGGAATAATTTTACAAGGGTTTCACAAAATCGGATTCTTCTCATTTCAACAGATATTTCAAAATGTCTATAGGAATTTTTTAAATAACATGAAGCTTTACAGAGGTAATAAATTAATAGGGTGTTAGATATTTCTGTATATTTCTCCCTCAATATCGAACGGATTTGAGGGAGAAATATAAATATATATTCTTATTATTAGAATGATTCTTTCTTCCCTCTATGAGAATTTCTAGTTTTCAAAAATGTTATAGCATAAAATTACAATTATATTAAAACGTTAATAACTAAATTATATTTATGAAATCAATGACAGATTCATGTATATTAAAATGGTATTTTATAAAGGTTGCACATACAAACCATGCTCAATTACATTGTACTTCTGTAAATATGCAAATTGTTTATAGGCGTCTCGTATTTTATGTTTGCAATCTGCTAAGATATATTATGTGTTTCATTTTAATCAAGAATTTCTATTAGATCAATATTATGTAAATTGTTTCTAAGTGTCTCCCGTTTTATGTCTGCAATCTGTTTAGAAATATTATGTGTTGCAATTTAATCAAGAATTTCTGCTAGATCAATATTTACTTAAACCAGGAATGAGAAGCTTTTAAAGGTCTAATCCCAGTATGAACAACAATCGAAGGAATAAATAAATAATATGCGATATTCTATGGCCTAAAATCTATTCGCTCGTAATTATATAACATAGGATTCAGTAGAGATTGCATATTGCTATTTTTTTCATTTTGTAAAAGCGAAGTCTGAAGGATATGATATCAGGTTGGTTATCTATTATATACGGTTATTTTCTGAAAAGAATTATTATGCACATATTTAAAAGCTGTCGAATCATTAAGTTTCTGTATTTGTTTAACTTTTATAAATTTCATTTTAAAACATTTACTTAAAAGTGAAATTCGGTCTTTAAGGATATAAGATTAAATCGTTTTATCTGAAAATAAAGGGGGATGAAGAGAATTTCTATCTGAAACTAAAATTTATTTATTGACTGACTTTTTACTTTCAGGCAGAAAACAATAGATGTAAAGAGACAGATAAACAAGTGAAAGATTTTTATAAAAGCCAAAATAAATATTTTTATCTGTTTGATACATCCACTATTTTTACTTTCTCATATTGGCAGTATATTAAAAGAAAATATTATAACAATAAAATAATTCGACTTCGATGTTTCATGCACTCTTCTCGTTTCAGACACCCCTGACTCAGAAAAAAAAACATAATTGGAAAAATATCTGTCTCTATGTCTGGCTCTTTCCGAACGAAATAGCTTATAAACTGAACTGACTAGACAAGTGAAATTTGGTATGATGTCTTATAAAATCGTAAACTTCTATCTAATTTTGGATGAAATTCCTCGATTGAAAGTCCATTTCTCTGTCCATATGTGACTCGCGTCTCAGATGTAAACGGCTAGATGGATGAAATTATGCCTAGTGTTTTAACACTACATTTGTAGATTTGTATCAAATTTTGAAAAATGTCCATTAAAGTGTTGACTGCCCTGTCGATCTGTCTTTGTGTGTGAATATGAAAGCCATACCTCCGAAACGCTACAAGCTATGCTTATGCAAACAATTTGAATATCTCTATGTTATCTCTATACCATAATTATACCCCGGGCACCGCGAGAACGAGGATATGAGGGGCCGTCGGATAAGTAACCGGGCTCTAGCTTCCCCTGGGGTATAGCAGTGGCGGGACGCTGGGTTCCTCCACCAGTGATAGTACGAACCTCCTTCGAGAGGGGTGAGGCCGTCGCCGGTGATAGTCATTAGGACTCCGGCCTCAGTGTTCGAGTTATTGCAGAGGCTGTCATTCATGTTACCCCGATCCTTCGGCAGGGCCGGGTGATCCATTTCTCTGGTTATGCCATAATTATAGATTTAAGATCAAATGCATAGAAGGTTAAACTGTTTGTCTAACCAGGTAATTTGAACGCGATTACTAAAAATGAACGAGCTAGATTGGTGAAATGTGAAATGTCATCTTTATATCAAAAAGTAGATGTGTATAAAATTTTGGGCTCAATCGCTCAAAGATAAGATGTTAAAAATGCATGCTTGATTCTCTGCATAGTACACTGATTGACTACGAACAAAACACACATTGTGTGGAAAAAAGCCCATGGAAGAACATTGCTGCTGTTTCGCTAAAGCCTGTAGGGAGTTATTTAGATTCTTTGATATTAGTGTTCTATGATAAGGTCCTGGTTGACCGGTATTATTGTTTTCGTTTCTTTTAAATGAAACTGCTTACATTGATCTTTGACCTACGACTTCTTTCTCCGGCCTTGAATTGCTTCTTTATTCGAAATGGCAGGAGCAGTTGGATTCGGAGACGGATAACAAAATTCTTTCTGTAAAACCTATTGTACATCTCTGGCCGTCTCTTACGATCAGGAAAGCAGATAGCCTTTTAACTCGTCTGCATATAGGTTACAGATATATTTACCGATCTCCACTTGCTTCTAGGAGAATTAGCAGCAAGGTATTCACGATGAAACTGTCGTGCGAATGTTCACCATATACTATCGGAATGATCGTATTTTATTACCCAATGTCTGCAGATCTTCAATAATTTACTTGGTAAAACACCTCATATTCAAATTTTTGCGTTTTTAAGTTTCATAAAATTTTATTCACTGATTTGAATTATGGTTTTACTTTACTAAGTCGTTTTTTACTTCTGTCATTCCACCGTTGTTTCAATTTCCTTTTGCATTGATATCACTTTTACTTTTGTTTCCCACAGCATAGACAAACTAATGGCTCTTGCGCCACAAAAAACTTAAACACCTCTCCGGCTGTGGAACTGCCAAAAAATGCACGTATAATTAATTAAAAAACATTTTTAACTTCTCTTACTTTGTTTGGTGCTTTTATGTTAATGTCATGGGACGGTGTTGGGAATCGCAGCATGCCAGCTCTTCCCGAACCCCGGCCAGCCAAGTGTATTTTCTTTTGAGTTCTTTTTGTATGTGTGTTTTTTTATTATATTGTGCTTCAAAATTTTTATTATTGTCAATTACAGTCCCCCATGCTTGGACCATCACTCATATTGCTCACAACGATTTTCTATTTTTTAATACGAAAATTTTGCTAACTCCCATTTTCTATCCGTCCGGGGAGTTTTATTCTTTGTGATTAGTTCATAACTTTCGTATTTCTCCCCATTGCCTGTGTGAGCAATTGTAAAAACCTTACAACCGTACTTATAAACTACCCCTGTTATTAAGGAACTTATTTTTATTCAATAAATCCATGTCAGGCAGGGTTGGGTGGCCTGGTGGACTGATTCATTTCCCCACCGCAAGGATTTTCAATATCCACAACTTCAGATTTAATATGCACCAGTCCCATTATATTATTGAGTTTTTTGTTGAAAGTGGTATCGTACCGACTGTCTTGTGGTCAAGACTCTTCTGGCAGTCTATAGCAACGACTTTAGCACAGGGAAAAGCTGGTGCAGTAAAAGTTCTGTTCTAGATAGCCTTCAAAAATGTGCTGTGCACTTTTCTATATTATTTAATATCTCATGAAGACAAATATAATCATCTTTGGACGATATTAATTAAAAGAAAGTAACTCTTTCATTCACAGTCATTTGCTAAGGAAATAATTTGAAAAATATTAGGGTTAAATACCTGAAATACTTGCAACTGCGTTGTGGCATTTCAAAGGCATCAGAGCTCCCTTCTTCCATTTCATTTCTTTCTTGTCATCGAAACAATATATGTCCTCTACGCTCTCCAAGATGTAAGTTTCGCCTTTCTTCACACGAACAGCACCTCCAACACACATTAACTGTCCTCCATCACATAAGAGTGTAGGAAAAGCCAAAGGTTTCGGTAATTTGAAGGTTTTGAACCAACTGCAAAGGGTAAAGATAAATTGGAATTGTTTAAGATAAAAATTTATCTCCATTATCTCATATATCTATTATATTTCAAAATCCGCAAATTTACTTGATAAATATTTTATAAAATAATAAATAAATTCTCTAAAAAGTACAATAATGTGCATCCTGTACTGAAAATGAAAAACGACTTTCTGTTTTTGATGATTTTGGACGAACCTCAGAATGTGGAGCAGTCACCAGATGAAAAGGATGGCATCTAAACCTCTACTATAAACTTATACGTCACAGCAAGGAATATGCATTTAAATCACGATGACATATTTAGCGCGAATCAGACTAGCATAAATGGCAGAACAAAATCTAGGAGGCGTAGTCATCCGAATAAGAAGCAGACACTTTAAGACTTAACCACTGTGGCTCTTTTTTTCACGTACAAACAGGGTGAAGAGTTATATACATTGAAAAGAATAATCAGACACAATCGAATGCTTTATTTGAATTTGAAAAAGTGCTGTGTAAATCACCAAGAGAAAGACAAATATTTATTGTATGTGCGAATTGTATAATCAAAACTAAAACTCGATAGCATAGTTTTATAATTATTAGGTATTATAAAAATATAAAAGCGCACTTTTATTAGTGTACTTAAATGCCGAAAATATTTTTTATAAACTTATAATATAAGGAGGTAGATCCAGAAATCGTAAGTTAGTAAAGCACTGAAATAAGTACTTTAAGTAAATTGGAATTTTAATTATTTTCATAATCTATTTGAATTTTTAATTAATACTTAATAATAAATTGAATTATTCATAATGTATTTTAATTTTTAATTAATACTTAATAATAAATTAAATTATTCATAATATATTATAATTTTAATTAATACTTAATAATAAAATAAATTATTCATAATCTATTTTAATTTTTTAATTAATACTTAATAATAAATTAAATTATTCATAATATATTATAATTTTAATTAATACTTAATAATAAAATAAATTATTCATAATCTATTTTAATTGTTAAATAATATTCAATAATTAATTACAATTAAGAATTAATCTCTTATAATACTCATTGAGGATTTTTTTTCGTATTGTTTCCTGAACTCAAGGTTTTACTATGATGAAGAATTTTAATAAAGATATATTTTCTACGTATACTGATGAAAGCATGGTTTTAATTATTTTGATTTCTTTTTTTAGTCTTTAATATACTTCATAATTCAGTATTATAATCATTATGAAAAGTTATTAAATTTTCTATCCTCATTACCAGATGGTGGCTCTCGTATTGAATGAAAACTGAATTAAATAAAGCTATGCATAATTAGTCAAGTTCTTAAAATATTCCAATACTGTGCTACTACCTAGAAAACACAATTGTATTAAGTTTCAGATCTTTAGTACATCAAGGAATGGGTTGAAAAAAAGATTACGATATTCCATCTTTACAAACATGAAAGAGGTCAAATAAAACAAAAGCGTGTAAAAGCAGACTTCAATAATATAAATCTGTTTAGGATTTCCCAACTCACTTTCCGCGGTTTGCTTCGAAACACCAAACAGAGTCCACCAAGGTGATATTATCTCCGACACTTGTGATTCCACCGGCCACCCACACTGTATCTCTGCAGGCCACCACACCCATTGCCATTCTTGGTTCTGGCAGAGGTATATACTCCTCCCATCTGTTCTTGAAGGCATCGTATCTCTCAATAGATGAAAGTATTCTGTAAAAGAGCACTTGTTAAGAAGACTATAATTACATCAAATTTTTCGATTCATGCAAATTTTAATCGATATAATTAAATCTCAATGCGTGTATGTGGTTCTTTGTTCCAGTATCACTTTCGGGGGGGGGAGGCAATTTTGATGAAACTTGGAACAATTGTTCCTCATTAGCTGACTAAATATGTTGCCTGGGTACATCAGTCCCACACACTCTCTTCAGGATAGGGGGATATAAATATTTTAAATACTAATGGCCCATTGGCATGAAATTTGATTCCTATTTTCACCTTATGAAACTAAAAAAAAAAAAAAATGGGATCAGCTTTTTTCTGATAAGAATGTTGGGATGGTGAATACCCCCAATTGCTCTCACCCCTCCTGACGGTCGGGTGGGTTTGAGTCATATAAATATGTAAAACAAATGTACCGATTGACATGAAATTAAATTCCGATGTTTCAGCTATCATACTATAAGTTAAAACGAGCTCTATCTGACCCTTATGGATTCTGCGGGTTTGAGCCATTAAAAGACGTTTACGAAATCAACTAGTTAGTACGAAGGTTTGATATCGAGGGTTTCTAAGAAAAAAACGAGACTAACAGTCTAAGAAAGATATGAAGGGCAACATAGTGTAAAATCAAACGATATATTATCAAAATACTATAGCTATACTTCGTGTCAGATTTTATTAGAATTTGAGCAATATTCCGTCATTACAACAATATTAATTAACGCTATATTTTTATATGGCATTGCACTGTTTTCTGTGTCTACAATTTTTAAACACAAAAAGACCGGGAAACATGGTCAAAGAATAAAGTAAAGAGCATATAGTAATTGTAAAGAATATGTAGTGGATGGTTTAAAATGTGTCATATCGATACAAATCATCGCATGAAATATAAAATATTAAAAACCAAATTTCAATATGAGAGAAATCTTATGTTACTTTAATTATGCATCGTTACAAATTTTATTTCTGAGAATTAATTTCAGAAATATAAATAATTAAGTTTTTTTTCTGAAGATGCAATCTTTTACTACACAAAATCAATGCCAAAACAGTTTCTATACCGTAGGAATAACAGGCATCATATTAGAACAATTTTTTTTAAATTTTTAGTTTCTTCAGTAGAGGAGGTCACTTTTATAAATTCTTCTAAGTATAAATTCTTCTAGTTGGGCCGATTTTTCTGATGTTTTTCAAATGATTTTGTTGTACACTTCGTGCACACGAATTCCCTAAATTTTTGTTGTTCCTCAGTACGCACTTTTTTTAACTGAAAAAGAGTTTCATATCAGAAATGAGCGATTAAACAAACGCAGGTAGACTGTAGACATGATTTTCAATTGTGGTCTTTTATACCTTCTGCCGCACGTAAGAAGTCATCGTCATCTTAAAAGATGAGAGATAATCCCACAACTAGTTGTGTGAATATTAAACAAAATTTGATTTTACAAATCAAAATGCATAAGTTTGCCCATATTAACTGAAATAAATTTCAGTTTTACACTCATGAATAATGCATACATGTTTAACGTTCCCGCTTGCGGTCTTTAATTTCACATTGTTTCACGTTATTGTTTCTATTTCAAAGGTTATGTTTCATTTTACACTCAACAGTGGAAAAAAGGTGCCTAGAACATAATAGGCTAATTTCCATACTATTTTGTATTCTTCACAATTTGCATTGTGTTCGTTTTGCTAAGAAAGCGCTTTAATTTTCAAACACATCCTTTAAATCCAGATCCATTGTTCTATATCTTTCAATTTGAGAATATATTACAGTATCGGATAATGTTTTTAAAAAATGTTTCTTTCTGATGCAAAATTATATTACTTATGCTGTAGAATTCTGATTGTTTTCAATCTTTGGTTAAGAATTCGGCATATCTTGCTTTTCATTTCGTCTTTTCCCATTAAAAAGTTTCAGGTGTTACTATTCTATTTTATAAAGCACTAAACAAATGGCATCTGCTTTTTCCCATCCGCAAATCTTTTCACTAAAAGGCTATCGATATTCATCTCAACTGTTAATTCTTATACTGCTTTACAAAATCGCAGTTTATTGAAATTATATTATCACCAGCTACTTAATTTTGTCGTGAATATATTTGTGAATATCCCAAAGAAATCACCTACCAGCATATTTACACTCGGAACAGTTTATTACGACGTCACAAAGAAGTTACAATTAGAGTACGAAAACTTTTCTTCAAGGTTCTTTCCAAGTTTTTTATGTTTGTACTGTAAAACGTAAGACGCTTGATATTATTTGGCATAAGTATGCTTTGCATTGCTAATTCCATCATACCATTTAACAATTAATCACAGTGACAATTATATTCTTCTTGATTTCTTTTTTTGCCCACTGTATTTTATGTGATAGTAAAATGATTACAGTGATTTAAAAAAATGCGACACATTAATTCCAACAAAAATCTTAATACCGAAAATTGACGGACTAATCAAAAACATTTGGACAACTTAATTAACCCGTCAGCACACGCTAGCTTTCTGCTACGTTAGTACACGAATGGGACAAACTTCATCCCATTTTTGTTCCGCACATACTAAGCTTGCGATATACGATTGGGCTTAAATAAAGCTTTTAAATTAAATTATGAATCAATCTGAAGAGTTAAATGAATTTAAAGACAAGCTTTTTTATTTTTATTGCCGAAAATAGACTTTTAGTTAAACGTGTATTTTTACAGAAAAATGTGCACATAAAGGATTTGACAGACGAATTTTGCCATAAAATATATAAAATATCCACAACTAACTCTTTCAAAATACACATAATAGGCATATCAGTATTTAGAGAAAGGATTTTGATAGTCTTTGTATTGATACTTTTTGAGTAAACGATGTCTAAAATTACTACAAAATCTATCGATATAACTCTACTGATAATTACATAATATGCGCGCAATTTTTTATGAAAATATAATTTACCCCTATTTTAGTTATTATGTCTGTTTATTGTTTAAACAATTTTTTCAAAATATTGTCGCGTAGATAAAGTTAGCGTGGATGTTCAATTGGATGCATCGAATGAATAGAAGACAAAGCTTGCTAATCTGACAACTCAAGACTTTATCTCCTAGAACTAAATATTACATCTCCTTATATAAAGTTGGCGAAACAGTTAATAATACAGTTACAGTTAATAAGCATAACGAAGGGGTAATTTACATATAAGAAATTTACATAAATGCTATTTTGCATATAAATTAAATAATCGAAATAATAATTGAAAACATAAAAGTCCAGGGATTCGAACCCGAGTCCTTTGGCATCGTAGAGCAGCGCTCTAACCATTCGACGACCGTGGCAATATGAAAACATGTCTTTTACAGATAAGGTTATAGCACTCGGAGAAAAGAACGCCGATGTTTTTCTGTCATTCTCCCTGGTATCATCGTAACCATCACTTTTTTGCTCCGATTCAGTTCCATGATCGCTCTCCGAAATATTATCTATTTTGGAATCAGAATCTTCGAGTTCGCTAGCCGTTTCAATAATTGCAAGGAGATTCCGCAGTCTTTGCTCTCAATTCTTTAGCACACGCGTGGAGTAAAATTGCTCTCATCTAACATTGTTGCAGTAATAAAACCCAAATCTCGGAACGCAAAAGAAATTCCTTTTGACTACATGATCTTGACCTTAAAAGATACCAGGTGTATGAGAACGGTCATTTCAGAATAACCCCTTTTTCATGCAAAAAAATGCAGCTGGTGTCGATTTTCTTTGTGTGTGCTGACGGGTTAAGGCAAATGCTTTTATAAAGATGAAACTTTTGTTTTTAAGAATTTTATTTTCAGATAATTTGGCATAAAATTCAATAAAACAGGGACTGAATATATAAATATTTGAAGCGAAAACATTTTTTTGCGTATTTTGAGGTATAATATCATGTATAAGAAAGAGAAATCTAATAACTATTTATCAAGTTTTACATTAAAATATATGAATTAAGATAAAAATGTAAAAGTTAGGAAAATTTATAAAATATTTCTTGTTATTGACTAACCATCGTTGGTTTAAACCTTATTTTCCTTCCTAGCTTGTAATCAAATATTTCCAATAAATCTGAAACTCAAACTATTGAAAAAACTTTCTAATCTGCAGAAAAAAAAATAATAATAACTTTCAAACATTAAAGGGAACGATTCATAAATGTCTCAGTGGACTGTGAACAAAATCCCATTAAGGGTGATAGGGCCTTACCTAATCTTACGTAATCACAGACGAATGCACTTAATAAAAAGAGCTTTAATAATTTAAATGCTGAAAGAGACTGTTAATAATTGAAATTATGTTGGGAAGAGGTAGCTAGGAATTTTATAAAAAATATTGATGCAAGGTAGAAACCCAGAAATAAAATTTAAATTATAATAAATATTGAACAATTAATTAATTCTGGGTATAAAATCAAATTACACAATAATAAGCCATTCTTGCAATATTGAAATAATTCACCTACCTTTGCTGACCTGAAAACCCTAGCTACATAATTTAAAGTTCATTTTCATATAGTGGTAGTACAATGCTAAAAATAATTAAACAAAAACAATTTTATAAAATTTTAAATAATTTTTTATTTAACAATTATTGATATTGAAATTAATTACTGCCATAAAAATTTAGATATATGCATAATATTTGATGCACAGAAATGAACATTATCAAACAAAATAAAAATTAAAAAATTGTAGCTACACATTAGCACTGCAGGCCTAAGAATTATATTTCAGAACACAAAGTAAAAAAAAGACAACCTAAATTTGATAGAGATGTAATGATGAACATTATTCACTGCAACATCACAAACACTTCTTGAATTGATGAATATTACTTAAAAAAAAGTGAATTTTTTTTTTATATTCACTTAATAATGATATTTTGAAGTATGCAACTTGCACATTTTCGCACCTTGCTCGGCCATTCCTCTAGGCCTGCATCACTCATTCTAAAATCGGAAAAGCTGAAGATGAGAACAAAAATGTTGAGCAAGAATAGACGTTAAAAAGATGATCACGATCTCTGTGATTAAGAGTACACACCACCACGATGAAAAATAAAAATGCTGTAGGCATTACCCACACTGCAGATCCCGCAAAAGGTGATGATCATTGAAAATCAGCGTTCATGGATTGTTCCGGCATAAAGAAAGAAATGCTTTCTTTCACAAACCGCACCTTAATTCAATAGATTGTTCCGGAATAGTGTTGTAGAAAACTTTCCATCACGTCTTTCAAAGCATTCATCATCGAGTTTTTTCATACTGCATTCTTTTAGGAATACCAATGAAGAATAATAAGAATCTCAGCTTCAGCCTCAAAAATATATAAAATATTAACGGAAAAATACACGCAGATGCAAGAAAAGACAAGACCCCAGAGCCAACCGGCCCTGGGGGCCCGCAGCTGGAACAACCAACCACTCGCTTAGCCCATCACAAAAGAATTCAAAAAGTAACGGAAAACGATTCCAGATACAGACGCCTAAGACCTGATGACGCCAAAAACTTACGCGAGCCAAGATGGCGAAGAAATAGTCCCGTTGCAAAATTTGAATTTAAAAATTAATAAAGTTGAAACCTTAATGGAAACAACAACAAAAGTTAATACAAATAATAATTAAATCGAAAACAAAGTAAATAATTAAGTAAAATTTAGAAATTAAATGAAACGGTTAAAATTAACGTTTGAATTTCAAATTTATCCAAAGTTGCCACAAGAAAATAAAGAAACTTTAGTGGCGAAGAATTAAAATTATTAAAAATACTGACAAAGCCGAAAAAATGATGTTAATGCAATATTTGCAATCTAACAGAGACATGCAGAAATTTTCCTAGTTTGCAAATAATGAGTCAAACAGAAAAATCTGGAAGAATTTAAAGTTGCTTACTGCACCTCCGTCAAATATAATAAATGTTGCTGAAATAGTATTTGTACAATATAGGACAGGGCGTTATGATTTGAATAATTTGAATGAAGAAGGATTTTCAGGGTCTTGTCTTGTGAGATATTATGCCAATTATTTTTTTCATGTAATACACATTAATATGATTGCTTTTTCTTAGCTAAAGTTCCTAATTGCTTTATTTATGAATTCTTAACAAATAATCGAATATCTGGAAATAACAAAACTTTAATATTATTGCGTTTCTTAAAATGTAATGTTTTCAATAATTACATAATTAAGACTCTATCTATCAGAATTCCAGCGTTAGCAGGTTAACTCTTCTTTAATTTATATAATTGAAGAGAACAGACCGACTAATCTGAGTCAAGGCAGATGCCGATGAATGGCTAATTAATTTTTTTATTGTTGATAATACGTACTCTAAAATCTTTAAATGAAAGCATAATCTTTTTCCATTTAACAAGAAGAATATAACATGGAGTCGGATTATATTTGAATGAGAAATAAATAATTCTTTTGCACTCGATAATTTATATTTGTAAAAGAACTTATCGTCCAGCAATGATGAAAATATTACTATTTTTTGGGCATGAAAACAATGATAGCAGTAAACCTTTAGGAGTAGAGCATTGCAAAATTTGCAAATGACTCACTTTTCCCCTTATGATGAGAACAACCCATGGTAATTTCGGCAAACAAGAAACAAGTTACTGCTGCCGTTTGCCACGTAATATTTAGAAATCTGTTTCAAGGAACTCATACACAATAGCAGATTTTCAAATAAAAACAACTTTGACTTTGGTTTGTAAAAATTTTTTTGCTTTCATTCTGAAGGTTAATTTTTTCATCAAATGTCTCATCCGTCCCATAATGCTCAAGTTGCACATAGTTTCGATTGGTACTCTCGATGGAAATAATACGTATTTCTGGATTGTTTCATAGTATGCGAATTGAAAGTACTTTGCTCCTCAAAAATTTCAATGTTCAAGATTTTACAGACTCTCAACATTTTAGATTTCCGTAAGTCCCAAAATATGATTTTTGAAATTATGTCTGTCTGTTCGCATTTTTCTTTGATCGGGATTACCCAAAAATGCTACAAGCAAGATGGATGAAATCTGCCATATAGTTTTATTACTGGAATTCTGGATCTGTATCAAATTTTGGGCCAATTACTACGAAAAAGCGACTGTCTGCCGATTTGTCTGACGCCCGTGCTCATGTCAAATCCAGAACTTAGAAACACGGCAAGATAAAAGTGTGAATTTCAGCACTTTATGTTTCTACCAGAATTATGAATATTTGTCAGATTTTGATTTAATACTTCAACTTGTAGACTCTTTGTTCGTCTATCCGTTTGCATGTGAAATAATACTTTAAAAATTAATTCAGATAAATAATATTTGATTCGTGATCTTAGCCCCGCAGACTTGTAGGTCTGTTCCAAATCGATCGTAGAGTCAGTAAATGGATGGGAAGATGCCCAAAATAATATTCGTTTCTCTTAAGTATACGATGAAGTCAATTACAAAATGTGAAATACAAGTAAAGGTTGAGGGCAGAAAAACCTGCTGGTTGAAATAAATAATACGATAATTTCCAGATGTAATGATATGCAAATAATACTTATGAATTTGTTTATTTAAATTTTGTTTCACTGTGTTATACTACAGTACAGAAGATTCTTTTAATAAATAATATCACACATTATATTTGTTTTTAAAGTAAACACTACAGTAAAAGAAAATTCAGGCGAGAATTAACAATTACTTTAAATATTAAATTTTGGCTGACACATGAGAGATGATTGGATTTTATGAAATATACACTACATGCCCAAAAGTATCCGGACACTTGCAGATTTTCACATTTTTTAGAATTTCTCCAGAAAGGTTTAACTGACTACCTTTAAACTTCGTATATGTAAAGAATAGACAATAACTCACATTTTATATTGAAGATTCGGTCCTGAGGGCAATTAGGGGACCGTCTACAAACTGATGAAGACAAAAAAGTTTTTGGCCCACCCCGCTTAACAGAATGCTGATATCAAGATGGAACTTTCAGAAATGGTAATGTATAATGATGTACATAATATTTACAAGAATTTTCGTAAACACAACACAAATATTTGGGAAGATATAAAGGTTTTCTTTAAAAAATCTCAAATTTTCACACCTGTTTTTTGCTTATAACATGCAGAATGTTCTGTTATATTACACGAAACTTACAGAAAAGATGACAATATGTGAGAGAAGCATTTTGTAAAATTTTGGAAAAGAATTTTGGAATATTACAGGAATTATAAGCAGTTTTAGTAAATAAATTTTTACTGCGCATGCGCGAAACAGTGTAATTTGTCTTTCACAACTTTAAAGCAAGATATATAGGGCAACTTATAAAAGGAAATTCAGTTCAATATCATTATTATTCAGAAAGATATTGGCATTACAATGAGCAGAATTTTAGCTCCTGTGGAAGAGAAGCTAAAAGATGAGGGGTTGTACACAAATTGATATTTTTTAAACTTATATTTTTAAATAATTCTATTGAACTGTATAGTAGTTAGAATTTGCTACCCATGAACACATCTAATATTCGTAACTAATAAAAATAAATATATGTAGAATTATTAAAATATTTTAAGAAAAGAAATTAATGAGATAAAATTCGTTTCGCCATGAAAGAAATATATTTAAAAATATCGTTTGGACGTAAAATTGTAATATGTAACTTGTTAATAATCATGTAAATAATATAATTAAAGTAATAAAATTTTTGTTATTTATAGTGTCTAATTAACAGGAGTTAAAGTTATGCACGTAATTGATAAGTCTTCATGGGTATTCAGCAAATTCTAACCACTATACAATTCAATATAACTATTTAAAGATATAAGTTTAAGAAATATCAATTTGTGTACAACCCCTCATCTTTTCGCTTCTCTTCCACAGGAGCTAAAATTCTGCCCATTGTAATGCCGATATCTTTCTGAATACTAATGATATTGAACTGAATATTTTTATATAAGTTGCCCGATATATCTTGCTTTAAAGTTGTGAAAGAAAAATTACACTATGCTTCGCGCATGTGCAGTAAAACATTATTTACTAAAACTACTCATAATTTCTGTAATATTCGAAATTTCTTTTCCAAATTTTTACGAACTGCTTCTCTAACATATTGTCATCTTTTCTGTAAGTTTTGTATAATATAACAGAAAACTCTGCATGTTATAAGCAGAAAACAGGTGGGAAAATTTGAGATTTTTTAAGAAAACTTTTATATCTTCCTAAATATTTGTGCTGAGTTTACGAAAATTGCTGTAAATATTATGCACATTATTCATTACTATTTCTGAAAGTTTCATCGTGTTATCAGTATTCTGTGAAGCGGCGTGGGCAAAACACTCTTTGGTCTCCATTAGTTTGTAGACGGTCCCCTAATTGCCCTCAGAACCAAATCTTTAATATAAAATGTGAGTTATTGTCTATTCTTTACATGTCCGAAGTTTAAAGGCAATCAGTTAAATCATTCTGGAGAAATTCTAAAAAACGTGAAAATCTGCAAGTGTCCGGATACTTTTGGGCATATAGTTTATATCTAGCGTTTTCACTCTAATTGAGACCCAATAGCTAATTTCTAAACCTAAGTGACAGACATTACTTCCAAATAAAAAAGTTTTTTATGAAATAGGAAAAATCTTTCTTTATGAAGTTTGGGTAAATAAATGCGCTACTAAAATTTTACGAATTTTTACTTTTTATATAGTCCCCACTCCTATAAATCACATTTATCAAAATAATTTTGATTCACTAACATTATAAAGAAAAAAGTTGCACTCTTCTGCGAATAAAACTGGCCGAGTTATGGCGATTTCAATACAGCTATTTTAGACCATTTCAAAATCCTCCTCGAAGAAGATCCGCTAATAAAGGTTCAACCCTCGCTCGAGGTGACTGTTGATGGGCTTAAAATAATGAAATTCCGAGTCAACATAATAATGACAGGGCCGAAAACAGATTCAAATCACTAGAGAAAAATATGAAGTTCAAAAAATTTAGATACTTTTTAGGGTCGATAAACAGTAAGTATTTCGAGAGAAAAGGCAAGATATTTTATATGAAATCATGAAAATAGAATTAATGGGAGAGAAAAGGACCAATAATATATCTAAATTCATTTCCTTTGGAAACGATAGTTTTTTAGTATAAGGTTCTCCGAAAAATTGACAGAAATTTTTTCCTATGGAAAGGATTGGTCGAAAATTCCCTCTTCTTTTATTTATACATGACACGAAAATAACTGAATTAAAATCAAATGACTTTTAATTCAGTTATTTAACTATCGAACTATTTTAGGATTCGATTCTCTATAACATCTGCAAAGTTATTTTATAAGAAATTTGTAGGCTATCAAAATAGACTAATAAGGTTCATAAATTAAAAATCCGAAGTTAAAATATAAATGTAACATTGATTGAATTGAAAATGAAGAGATAACGTCGAATTTTCTCAGAAGAATTATTTATCCATAATATCCTCTTCATATATTTTTCTCTTACAGTAAACAGGCTTTTTTGAAACAATAATTAATACCCATAAATAGTTCTCCAAAATATATGCTACTTATTGAATGATTTTATATATTTTAGGCTTATTCAGTTTCATATTTATACGTCTAATATTTTTTCCTTAGAAACCCACACTATTAGTAAGGACTTGTACGGTTTCTAACTATACATTTGTAATTAATTGTTAAAGAATAAGGATTCTGGAATGTATATATCAACGTAAATGATCAAGGCGTAAACGCTACAGGAGTTTTTAAAAATTTGATGAAAAATATTTTTTGCATAAAAAATTATTTTTATTTAAGCTAGCAAACGTGCAATGATTCTCACTTCATCTGAAACTAAAAAATAATGTAAATATTTATCTGCATGTTATCACCCCATTTTTACGACGGATTTTTCGATTATCGATCAATTGAAATCAAGGAAGATAAATAAAGGCACCTTAAAATGCTTCAATAATAGTTCTTTAAGGAGTTTTTAAACGCATAATGCCCTTTCCTTAAAATAGCTCTTTGATGATTAAATTTCAAAGCATCCATTCCTTTGAACCCACCCACATAGTTTTCATCGAACAAAAAGGCGTATTGGAAATTTTATTTGTATTATTGTGAATATAAACATCAATTAAAATATCTTTTGAATTGCTTTTATTATAGACTAATGAATTCTCCAAAAAAGATATTTTTCATTAGATGAAGAATATTTATGTGTTGTTTAAAGTTTTAAAGGCTAATTATACAAAATACGTTTTTCAGCTTTTCTAATGTAATGGAAATTTCTTGCTTAGTATAAAGAAATTAGATTTAAGAAAACTGAAGATATGCATGCTAATAGAGCTAATTGTTGACTAAGAATCTCAGTTTTAAAAAAACCGATAAAATTTTGTTAGTTAAAAATTCGTTTCGTAATACTATGTTCGTATAAGAAAACAAATTTAAAATACCTTCAGTAAAGGGAATTTATTTGTATTGAATGAAATACTTTGTATCTTATCAAAGAGTTAAAATTTTTTGCGCCCAAGTAATGAATCAATTATTGAACGTTGAGAAGTTTCTTAGAAAAAGAAATGTGTGCATTTTCAAAAATTTTCTTGTCGTTTTTTGTATTACTGCTTAAACATTTTAGACTATATAACTAATAAAGTAAAATCTTTAAATTAAATTAATTATAAAATCCTTAGTCATGATGAATAAAAAATTTTGGGAGATATTTGAAATTCTTCTTAATTAAATATTAACAAATTATTCATGACCTTCGGAATTGTGTATTGGATCTCAATCTTAAAATCTAGTAATGTAACCAAGTGTGTATGTCGGCGTTACACTAACAATTTTTTTATCTTCACACAGAATTTTCAAAATCTCATGCGCGCTAATTACTCATAATTTACAAGTATAGACAGAAAATTTCTAATCTTGAAAGAACGAAATGCATGAGGTACATCTCTACAGATGATAAAGGTGAAAGTGCGTGTGTTTGTGTGCGTATGTCTGTGTTTTGGCACTCTACGGGAAGCACTGTTCGGCCCAGAGAAACAGAGTGGATACAAACATACTTTCAGCCGGCCATTCACTTGAAGTATAGCCATGCCATTTGTCCTAAGCCCGGTTTTTTCCACCCATTTTAATTGTAAAATACAGGCACGCCATTCACCTGTATTTAAAAGGACGCTAACTCTGAACGAAGGTAGAAGGGACGATCTTCTTTCCTTCTATACAGCTGTTTGTCAATCTCTCTTCGATTTTCCCTATTCCACAGATTTTATGCTACCCTCAAAGCGAGGCTTGAATCTACGCAAGGAATTGTTCTTTTCGCTTGCCTCTTTCAGGGTCCCTCTGATTTATCGTTCCGATTTCAGTCCAGACGGAATTCCAACCACCACAAGCCATTTGACTGATTTCCATAGATTTTTATGGGTTTTTCCTTCTCGAGTTCCAAAATATCCAGTTTATCTGAGAAGTGAATGGCCGGCTTTAGAGCAAAGTTATCAAATTTAAATGATAGGCCGGGTCATTCAAACAAGGTCTAAATTTATGTGGGCCACCGAAATATAATAAAAAAAACATTTTAATTTTTATAAACGTAGGTGTTTTTAATCGAAAACACAGTATAAAGAAGAACAGAAACGTTATCGTTTCCTTCGTGACACTTGGCATTTCTTCTCTGCCATTTCTTTCTTTCTTCGAGGGATAAATTGTTCGCAGTGATTAATTACAAAGCTCATCCAAGGAGAGTGTCATTAACTTTGGAACTCAGAGGACACATTTTGTCCTTTAATTTATAAAATAATTTTCGCTGAGAAATATTTTTTCTCACCAGCTGAAAATTGGTACTTTTTATTATGTGATTGTGCTTTTTGCTTTTCTTCCTGGATACGGATTTTTAGTTACATTTTAATTTCGCGGCTAGTAAAATTTTTTCCCTTTCTTTTAGATAAAATAGCTAAAAATCACGAAGAAAAGCTATTTCTGTTTTCCAAATATTTGGAAAGTTCTGACGTTTAACACTTTTTACAATGATTTTTTAAGTAATTTTCTTAATAGCACTTTTGGAGATTTATTTTCATTTCCAGAATATTTCGATCCGTTTTTAAAACTATCATACTCATGCAATACATATGACGACGTAGTATATTTTGAAATTTTTTGAAATGTTTATATTTTGCTTTTAAATGCAGGCAAGCAAAGATATTTATTTAGGTTTAAAAAGTTAATATCACAATGATTATATTCTTATGAATACACAAAAATTAAAAAGATTCTAATATGTTTATTTTTTCATTGAAATGATACGGTCCATCTTATCAAGTAATATAGGGAAATTTTAAATGCATTTCATTTAAATACTCGTATTTTATTACACAAAAAAGTACGGAAAGCAAAAATTTCGGAATTCCGGGGTGAAGAAGGTGGCTACGAAATGAAACTAGTTTTAAATTAATATATAGAGAATTATTTCTATATTTTGAGGTGCTTTTGTACAAATTGTTGCTATCCGTTGTTGATTGACTCATTCATAAGTTTCCATATATTTTCAACTGACGTCACTGACTGTTAAATATTACTTCGTATCATAAGATATAATTAATAACAGGCTGTTTAGGAAGTTTATAAGATTTACAGAAAAATCCTTCAACCTACAATTTGAGGGCCTATTTAAGAAATGACAGTTCACCAGTTTCATTTACTGAATGCAGAAATGAAGCCATTACTTTGATTAAGATGCATAAGCAAAGAACATTGTCTGAACTGCGTTAAGCCATCAAGATTGAAATCAATATTCGAGCTTGCGGTTTACAGCTTTTCTTTTCAACCGAAATATTCAATTGTATAGAGTTTTAGATGAATTATTCTCCTGTCTCTGCTATGTTATTGAATATACAGAGAATTACGCTTAATTTTAAATGTGTTTAAAGAACACTTTTAATTGATAAGTATAATGCTGTTGAGCCTTTTCTATACCCTAAAGTGGGATTATTTTTCGTATTGCTGCAATAAAACACTGAAATATAATTCTAATATCAAAAAAGAGGGTTGAGTGGATTTCTGTCGTCTTTCATTAAAACAAAACAAATTATTACTTGTTCTCCTCATCTTTTCCACCAATGACGAGTATCATGTTGTTGAAGACCACAGCTGCGTGTAAGGATCTGGCATGTATCATTGGTGGTAGAGGAATCCATTCCTCATCTCTGAAGATAAATTTGTAGCTTTCTTTCAAGGGGAGAGGCGTGTCGTCCAGAGGATCGCATCCGCCTGCAAAAACATGGAATAATAGACCAGATAGCACGTAAGTTTGCAGCAAGTTTGATTTTGACTTGATATTCCATTGTCACGGCAAAATTTGACGCGTCAAACTTGAAACGAACTTGTAGCAAGTTCGCTGTGACAATTAGCTCCACCCTCGCTTGCAACGCATTTTTGCTGCAAGTTCGATGTGACAAATAGCGCCACCTCCCTTGCAAATCAAATTTGCAGCAAATTTGCAAAACAAGCTTCATGCAAAGATAGCACAATAAAGAGATAATTATCTTTGTCTCTGTTTTAAAAAAACATCCGATTTTTAATAGCATCTCCTAGACCGCTCTTCTTTTTGTTAATTCAATAAATCAATGATAATTTGTGAAAAAAATAACTTTTTTATAAAAACATTTTTGAAACATTTTCCATCTTTTTACTAAATATATCACTCGCACTTTAAAGAAAACTATATCGCCTTTTAATTAATGTTGAAATTTTAACGTTTATAAACAAAATTAAATCTAAAAAACAGTCAGTGTTTGTTGAAAAATAATAACTTAGACATTTTGTCCCATTTTAAAGTAATTACCTTTGAACTCTAATTTCTTAATTTATTCTGCTAGCAAATCGTAGTTATTAGCGAAATTCGCTCTCTCTTTGATTTTAAATCATATTCTCAACTCAAAAAATTAATGAAATCAAGAAAAAAGTTTAAAATAAATCGTATACGAATCGAATCGAACGATGTATTAGCGAAATCTATCTTCTCCTCTCAGAGTTCAGCTGGCTCAATTGTTGCTATCTTAGCGTCTCCACTTCGGAACCGGGAGGTTGCGAGTTCTATCCCGGGTGGTGTTCGTACTCTGTTTTTGCTATAATTTGCAATGAGTTTGCAATGCAAGCTTGTGGCAAACTTGCTGAAAGTTCGTCCTATGGGGACTTCGAGGCTTGCGTTAACTTGCTGCAAGCTTGTTTCACACTTGCACACTTGTCGTGCAAATTTGCTGCAAACTAAAATTGCTATCTGGGAGGCTACAGCAATGCATATCAATCAAGAAAGGAGCTTTCCCTGTTTTGATGTTGTTTTGTACTTCCCGCTGTTCGAGTCACTGCCTTACACCCTCTGAGTAGGCTTTATTGGCGCGGACAAATGAATTAATGGAAATAAGAAATTCCACCATTTTAGATATAAAATGGGCGCAGTTTTCCAAATTATTAACCAACTACAATTTTATGGATTTCGAATTTACGATTACAAATTCTACTTCAGTCAGAGACAGCTCGTCCCGTCTGCAGTCCCCCCTGAAATTATTTTTAAAGATTTTATTCTCATTGGCTTACTTTTCTACTTTGAGAATTCAGTGATCACCGAAACTGGCAAAAAAGCAATAAAAAATGTAGAAAGAAGACGGAAAATCAATCAAGAATTAAGAGAGAGACAGACCAAAGCTTCATCAGGTTTTTCCCCTCCTACGGATCCGATATTAACTCAAGGAGCATCGCGAAGCCGGAGAAAAGCAACCCTTTCTCCGCTTGAAATCGCATTCATTTGAGCTGCATTTCTTTCAGCTCTTTTTCGCTTTTTCTCAGTAGTTCAGGCGTTAAGCCGTTTTTTAAATCCAATTCTGGAGGAGATGAAATTTTTTTTTGCTTCTTCATGTCTTTTCGGGTGCTGATTACGACTCTGAGGTTTTCAAGCAATAATTTTTGTTGGAATTTTAGTTATAGCCAAAAAACATAATTTTTTCTCCAGTTTATGAAACTTTAATGCAAGGTAGGAACCCAAAAATAAATTTAGATTAATATGTATAAAATATTAAATCAATACTGGATGCTGAAATATAAAACACAATAATATGCAATTCTTGCTACACTCTAATAATTCACCTACCTTTGCAGACCTGAAAAAACTTGGCCGCTAAATAAATCTGAAAACCTTTAGTACATTGCGCTAACTTAATTAAAGAAAAACAAAGGTTTTAAAATTTAAAATAATTTTTTTATTTAACAATTTTTTATATTGAAATTATTTACTGCCACAAAATTAGACATATATAAAAATTGATGCACAGAACTGAACATATATTATCCAAAATAAAAATTGTAGCTACACATATATATATGAGCGCTGCAGGTCTAATAATTGCAACTTAGTACGCAAAGCAAAAACAACCTAAATTCGAAAGAGATATATTAATGACTATTCTGTGCCACATAACAACACGTCTTGAATTAATCAACACACTTCTTTAACTGAATCAGACTTGTATTCAACCTAGAATGAAACTTGAAGTATGTTACTTGAACACTTTCATTTTTGCACCAGCCATTTTAGACCTGTACCACTCATTCAAAAAAAATTGGAAAAGCTGAAGATGGGAAAAAGACGCACAGCAGAATTTGCAGCGCAAAAGATGATCATTAAGCACCAATTTATACTAATTAGCTGCACACATTATTACGATGAAACAGAAAAATGCTGAAGGTATAACACAAACTGCAGATTTTGAAAAAGGTGATACGCACTCATAACTCAGGATCACTGATGAGTAACAGCGTTCATGCCACCAATTAGCAGAGTTTTTAAAATGAAGAAGTAATCACTGCCTTCTTTTACAGACAGCATTTCAATTCACAGATTGTTCTGAATTGCACTGTAGAAAACATCTTCATTACATTTTAAATTTTTCATCACATTTGTTTCGCATACTGTTTCCTTAAAGGAATACCAACGAAGAAAAAAATATACTTCAGATTCAGATCCAAAAGATTCAATATGACAAATTATTAACGGAAAAATTAACTGAGGGGCAAGCCCCCAGAGGCCCAATGGCCCTGGGGCCCGCAGCTGCAACAAACACCGATCACTCGTTCAGACAAGCACAAAAGAATTTTAAATTACATAACGGAAAACGCTTCCAGTGACGCCAAAGCCTAATAACACAAAAATTCCTACGCGAACCAAAATGGCTAGTAAATAGTCCCGTTGAAAAATTTTGATTTATAAATTAATAAAGTTGAAACATTAATGGAAAAGACAACAAAAGTTAAGACAATTAATATTTAAGCCGAATACAAATTAAATAATTAAGAAAAATTTAGATATGTAATGAAACTGCTAAAAATTACCGTTTGAATTTCAAAAGTTCCCAGAAATGCCACAAGAGATGAAAGAAACTTTGGTGGCGAAGAATTAAATCATTAAAAATACTGGTAAAACCGAAAAATGATGTAGATGCAATTTTTGCAATCTAACATTAATATATCATCATTTTATACCAAAATAATCAGCACAAAATATCCTACAAGTTAGGTCTACAAAAGGGTTGCAGCACTGCTTGTTCCTGAGCTGACGAGCCGCCACTGAGGCAACATGTGGCACTGAATGAAGCAATTAATTTTGCAAAATGCTGTATTAGGATCTTTTGTTTAGTATTTTTCTAAAACAAATACCTGTCAAATAGCCCTCTTGGAGTTCCTTCCTAATTGAAAAACTACGTCCAAATAAAAGAATTCAATTCGTAAAAAGTGCTTATAGGAATAACCTTGAATAAAAAAATTTCGAGTATCCATAGTTTTAAAATAACTTTCTAAATCGAAATTGAAATTATTTTCATTTTCGTATAATAATTCTCTGCATATTTTTCTAAGCAGAATTTGGCTTTACTATATTTTTCGTTTGTAATACGCGAATTTATGTAATTATTTAACACTTGCATTTGACTTAACTTTTAGAATGCTGTTTGAGGGAATGCTACAGCTAGATACTTTCGAAAATGCAGTTTTTTGACGAATGTACGGGGAAATGTTTTCTCTTTTTAAGAATTCATTGGTTTCGAAAGCAGTTTTTCTAAAATTCGTTTCCTGTGTAACTTTCTACATTTAAACTACAAAACTCTTGAACTGTACTTTGAAATGTTTCAGTCTTTCAGCAAAAAACACCTTGAAGGCAAGTAAAAAGTAACAAGAATCAAACTCTAAAAAGCAGAGGTTTTACTTGAAAAAGTTGCCTTAAAACATTTTCTTGTTGCGAAACTTGAAAGAGTTTCTTGTTGGAAGAACAAGACTTCATGTATTTCAAGTAGAAACAAAATGGTGTTGAAAAAAGATGGTTTTTTCTTATTTCATGACTACAATGGTAAATACTTTTAGTTGCTTAAGCCAGCGAAAAATGGTTTGAAATTTTCAGAATAATAAGTTAATAGGAGTTCAGAATAATAAGTTTTTAGGATGATTTCTACTAGAAATATCCAAAAATAAATTTCTCATCTAACAGAATTTCCTCTTTCTTTAATTGAATAGAAAGTTTCCATTGATAAAAGTTCCCAAAAGTCAGAATAGGGGGTAATCTTATGGGTTTATTAAAATATTCCAAATTTCCTCGAAAATTTTCTTTAAATTCGCATTCCTAAACTCTCAAATTGCATTACTATATTGCATCCTAAACAAGTTATGTTTCTCTCGCAGAAACGTAAAGGACGAATTTCGAATTTTATATTGTCTGTACTGGAATGCATTTTTGTTGCTAAAGCATTTGCTCCATACAATTGAATTCAAAGTCTCCGAAATAAAGAGACGAATTTTATAAATTCGTGGAATATTCAATTGCTAGATAATTTGAACAAGAAAATGATATTATTATGAAGAGATTTAAATCACAATAAGAAAACAGGTTAAAATAAATGGGATAGAAGTGAAATTCTATCAATATTAGTTTGATTCTGCTGAAAAATGTTTATCTTAAAAATTAATAAAAATGGAATAAAACAAGCAAATTTATATATAAAAAATTAATATTATAATGAATTAAATTCTTTAAGATAATACCATATAAGCATTAGTTTCGATATTTTTGTGAAGATGTAACTTATTTTTAAAATTATCTATATTACAGCGCCTCATTACTAATATAATAGCCCAGATCGGTCTCTCGGTAACGCTCTGACGTCACCAAAAAGAAAATTCACGCCATAACACTGTGAGACGTTAAACAGCATTATTTCATTGTTAGAGAACCTACATATCATTAATTTTAAATTTCAAAGAGAAATTGTCGTTGTAATTTCAAATTTAATAGCTCTAAAATAGTGAAATAAAATTTTCTGTCGATTGATATAAAATTTATTTCACTATGATCAATAGTTCCCGAGAAATTTTAAATTATATTAATCATATATTTCCAATTAATTTCCGTTTTTTAATAGAAAGCAGTAAATTACGCCAGCGGTATATCATGCGCGTGATATAGTTTGGAATCTAGAAATATATACATAATATGTAAATAAAAAAATATTTCCTGTCATAAAAAATGTTTGTTTTATTTGTTTTCAATCAATATTAAACATTTCTCTCGCCTATATATCTATTTACACACGTCAAATTTGACGGGAAATCTCTCGAATGAAGAGGCAGTTTGCACCTGTCATATCATGATGGGTGATTTTCTAGTCTCTTTTATTGGGCTACAGAAGTAGAATGTATGTTTCAGTTTTATTGCTTGCTGCCAATAATAAGGGCAATTAATTTTAGACATTTAAAGGGTAAGTAAAGTAATTCGCTTCGAATGCAACAAAAGTATCATTTAAAAGAAGTTAAACTATTTAATACTATGGATTTATTGCATGAATATTGCACTAGGACAATGAATAACAACTTCCTCTGTCTGAAATAAATATTAAAGCATCACAGGCTGAAATGAGACCCTTTGGCTTTAAAATTGAATTGTTAGATTTTTTTGAAGTGTATTCTTAAAAGAGAATAAATTCTGGAGTGAGAGAGAGGTATATCTATTTAAACCCTCCAAATTTGACGGGAAATCTCTCGAATGAAGACGCAATTTACACCCATCATACCATGACGGGTGATTCTCTAGTCTATAATATCCTTTTCGTTTCTATTATTGAAATTAACCATGTTTATGCAAAGGACAAAAACAAATTTTTCACATTATCACAGATTCTCTTCCTTTTCATTGTGATAAAAAATTATTTAATATATGATGCCTTTATTTCCTCTTATTGGAGACAGGTAACATTCCTCTTATTTCAGGCAAAAAACATTCGCTAGTATTCGCTAGTATCCATTTGACTTAGCCATGTCTGCGCATAGTATATAAGACAAGACTCAATCTCTTAGCTTTTTATACACTTGTTTCAATAAACGCGTTTTAGATTTTAAGCATATAAATATAGTGTCCTTCTTTTTTCGAATTTATTTAGCTTCATTGAGATTCTCTTCGAATATCAAAATGCTATTGAGTTTTAACAATATAAACAAAAATTCGCAGAATTTATAAAAAGTTGTTATTTTCATCCATCATGGCAGCATGATGACTCTATGAATAGCAGCAAAAATGCAATTTATTCTGCAATTTTATTTCTCATGACTTTTTTTTTGTAATTGCAAAGATAGAAATTTTAATCGATTTTTGATTCAGATACTGACAAATGTTCCCGATAAAAATTTTGCACATTTGCATTTTTTCTATAGCAATTCACTATTTTAATATTTTCAGAACTTAATTATCAGTTAATCAATTAATTTATTGAAATTTAGATTTCATACACGTGGAACCAATTAGTACTAAATTTGAGAAAAAAAATGTTCCATAATAATTTTAATAATGAATTATAAATTAAAGAATGAAAAAATATAAAATTCATGAAAAACATCTACTTATTGCGCACTAATAAAAGTGTGTTTTTGAAAAGTGTTTTTTCTTTCTTTTATATTCTCCATCTTCATTGATTTAAAAGGAGGCTGGTATAGGCATATGAGCCTTTTAACTTAACAGCCGTAAAGCTTCAGTTGCTCAAGGGAGAGGTTTCTTTAATAGACATAACGCCACCCCACGACTCTGATGCATATAACCATCGGATTTGTCTTACCAGTTTAAGGAACATGGAGTGACTTTAACAGACAGCGGGAATGACTGCCACTTTAATATTTATAATAATACTAGAAAATCATCCGTCATGGTTTGAAGGGTGCAAATAACCTCTTCATTCGAGTGATTTCCCTTCAAATTTGACGTGTTTAAATAGATATATATGCGAGAGAAATGTTTAAAACTGATTGAAAACAAATAAAATAAACATATGTTCTATGACAGGAAATATTTCTTTATTTACATATTATTTAAATATTTCTTTATTCAAAAAACCTCTTGGCAAACAACATTCCATGTGAAGTATTTTTGTTGTTTAATAATTTGCCTTGTACTTCAGATGTCTTAGTGTACATTTTGACGTGATTGGGAATCCTAGACCTTGAAAGTGCAACATAGAGCTATCCATGTGAGCAGACAGGCTCATCTAGGTAAATTCTAACATGATCGAAAATTTACCCCTGCAATTTGTTGATAGTCATCGTGTAAGCTGGAATTAACGGGAACTGGCGGCGGTTGAGAACGAATGGTAGAATCACGTCACTGGTGGCTAATTTAATTTTTGGCAAGAAAACAACATCGCCACGATTGCGTTCAGATACAATTTGGCGTCCAAACTATATCACGCGCATGATATACCACTGACGTAATTGACTACTTTCTATTAAAAAACGGAAATTAATTTGAAATACAGGATTAATATAATTTAAAATTTCTCCGGAACTATTGATCATAGCGAGATAAATTTTATATCAATCAATAGAAAATTTTATTTCACTATTTTAGAGCTATTAAATTTGAAATTAAAACGACAATTACTCTTTTAAATTTAAAATTACTGAAATTTAGGTTCTCTAACAAAGAAATAATGCCGTTTAACGTCTCGCAGTGCTATGGTGCAAGTCTTATTGTTGATGATGACAGAGCGTTACCAGAGGATCTGGGCTATTATATTAGTAATTATATTGTTACAAAGCTATAAAGTTGTTTCCCTGAGATGTTAATCTTGGCGCCAACTTGGCGACAAATTTGGCGACATTGGAAAAAGTTTGGCGATCTAGGTGACAAATTTGGTAATCGTTTTGGCGACTTTGGCGACCAAAGGAATTTTCTAGAAAGACCTTGAACTGTCAACCTATTTCTACTGGCTTCATGAACTTCTGGAGATTTTGTCACTTCCTACGTAATGACATCACTTCCTGTTGAAAAAGTGTAAAAGCAAGCTATCAAGCCAAGAGGAGTTAGTTGGATTTTGATCAGAAAGCAAGCTGGTGAGCTAATAAGAAGCCTTTGAGCGCTGTGTTGATATTTATTGGTAAGCTTTGTTGTGAATTTTTACCAGTGCTGTTTTAATACTTGTGCTATGTTTCTTTGCTTAGAATATTTGTAAAATAACGAACTTTATATTTTAAAAAAAATCCCGCTTATTGGACTGCATCCACGTACACCCACAAGACGATTTTGTTACAATATATTAGATAATAAAAAATACAGAAATAATTAGTTTAAAGTGTTTCATTAATTCAATAACTAGTTCAAGCGACCAAATAACAGCCTTAATTCTTACCTAGAATATACAAAGCTTCATGCGTTGCAAGCATTCTCGCGTCATGCCGAGGAATTGGAGATGTAGTTACAATTGACCAGTTTCTGCTTTTCAAGTCATATTTAAATATCACATTTTGGCCTAAAAGAAATAAAAAATTAAGAAGCATAATATCACATATTAGAGATCAGAAGTTGAAAACTAATTCGTAACTGCTTTAACTCTCAATTATAAAAATGAAATTTATTCAGCGATTGTTTACAAGTACTCAAGAACTTTACCAAGAACCAAGAACTTTAATTAAGCTAAGTACCTTACAAAATTTAGTCTTGTAACGTGAATGATCTGACACGCTTAGTGACCGCTTGCAGAGTCTTCCAACTTTCATCGACATTTCAGGAACTTCAAAGAGAATTCATGCGAAATTTGCTCAGAAATCCAAATGCATCGAATTTAGGAAAGAGTTTTCGCAAAGATACTCTGATTTTCTCTACTTCGCTACGAAATTTATGTGGTCACAAAATGAATTTTTCAACACAATTTGTGAA
>BGPR01019166.1:0-29723 GCA_013235015.1 Araneus ventricosus
GACATATTATCCCAGTCGATTATACATTTGGGACATATTGTCCCAGTCGACTGTACGATATTGGGCATATTGTCCCAGAAAATCTCCAGGAAACGGGAAAAGCGAAATACTTTAAACTCATAATATAATTCTTTTAGTATATCAACATTAAATTAAACTACTTTTCATAGTTAAATTTCAATCATGCAAAAGTTGGGTTGGGATGGCTAAATGGCACACAGGTATACTGTTGCATTTTCATAAGTTTTAACTAACCCCTGTATCAAAAAGTTTTTAACCGAAAAAGAAGTTACTGCGAGCGAATATAATTTAAGGTAATTTCAGAGAGAACGGACTATTTCCAGCATAATTTTATGTGCTTATTTCTGATAAGTAGAACGGAATTTCGCCACTTTCGTTCGACTGATGTCAAGAAATTCCCTTTCGAAATGATTATGCCCATTCTTTTGTGAAAAAAGTTCCCAAATCAACATAGCAGCAGGGGACATAAATCAAAAAGATGAGGCTTTCTTTAACGGAAAGCATTGTTGGGAGCTCTTTAAAACTATTGTCCGTACATAATCTGTATTTAAAGACCTGATTGTTTGATACTGACCCTATTACATAATGCATTAATATTGTACTTTATGTGTTTTAAAAGTGTTAATATGGTAGTTTACACAATATGTCTAGTTTACTTCTATGAATAGAGCTTCTCCCACATGTTTTCATTGCTCGCATAAGTCCAATAATTGTTTTCACATTAGCTGTGCAGAGTAAAGACTAAAAAAACAATGATACTTTCTCTATTGTTACTATTTATCTCACTTTGAGGATGACAAGAGAGAGGTCGATTTAAAACTTTTTATTCATAAAAGAATCATCTAGGATTTAAAGCTCATTCTTAATTTAAAAAAGGGTTAGAATTTAATGATTGAGTAACATTTTGAAATTGTATTTTTTTCAGTACTTTTCCAATTTTTACAACTGAAGCTAAAAACGGTTTCTAATCATTCTATTTTATAGTAAGGGAGACCGGGGCAAGTTTGGTACAGGGGCAAGTTTTACACAAGGCTTATATTTCACATACCATTGGTCGGGGGGCGCTACATGTCGTTTCAGAAGAAGAGTCTCGGCCTCCATTAATACTCACGCCAGTTTGGAGTCAGTCTTGAAAGTGGATCGTGAAGTGGACAACTTTTTCTGATTTTTTACAATTTTAGTAAATTTTTACCCTTACTTATTAGCTTTGATAGAGCTCGTACTATTTTAATATCATAACTTATTATGGATTATCCTCTTAGGTTGTTCTTCTGTGGTTATTTTAAACTATTTAGTTGATTATTTTTATTATGAATAAAGCTTATATGCTGAGTTATAGCAAAAAAATGGCGATGGGGCAAGTTTACACACAGTGCATGGGGCATGTTTACACAGTGTGTAAACTTGCCACATCGCCATTTTTTTTTTTTGTTATGACTGGCACAAGTGGCACTTGCATTACAAAATCATTCCCAACACCTGAAGATGTGAGGCCAATTCAAAAAGCAGGGCCAAGGAAAAGTAACATAGGTATAGGAAAAAAGAGCAACATCAAATCTTACAGATACACCTGTAAAAAATGCTTTAGAAATATAGGAGAAATCAATAAAGCGGAAATTTGCATCAGCCCATCAGATTATGTCTCAGTCAGTGAGCTCCACTAGAACACAATATAATAATGAAAAAAACAGCGTGGATAAAAAAATTTAAAAATAAGAAAAACCTTGCTTTGATAGAAAATTTGGGAAATTTTGAGCGTAAAAAGAAAAAAAAAACCTAGAAAACTTTTAATTCCGATTAAGAGCATGACCATGAAAATTGTCTGTGTATTTACTGTTTAAATCCATACGAAGAATCAAGATCTGGTGAACAGTGGGTGCAATGCACCGAATGTAAGAGGTGAGCTCATGAGGACTCTATTACCAATGGCAATTCAAAATATTTTGTTTGTATAAATTGTGAGAGTGATTTTGAAAACTATTAGGATTCACCATAATTTTTTGTAATCTATTATGTATTTTTTGAAATAAACTAAGTTTCTTTGTATTTAATTTGTTGTATTTTAATCACTGCAAGCCTTCTATTTAATCATTTTTGGTGGTGTGTAAACTTGCTCCGGTCATGGGTGACATCATGGGAACGGAAATGGCATAATTACAAAAATATAATAATTTAAAGTATTTTAAAATATACACTACATGCCTTAAAGTCTAGCTAATTAATTGGTAATGAAAATGAAAGAAATATTTAAAAGCCTTAAAATAGAAAAATAAAAGTTTAAAAATGTGTCCCGGTCTCCCTTATTATTGTTGTAAGCCAAAATACTTAAAGTTTTGTTTTTCATTTTTCACCTTGTCTTCAGCTTGTTGTTGTTTTTGCCATTTTATATATATATATATATATATATATATATATATATAATATTGAGAATTGTTCAAGCAAGATCAATTTATTCCCACAAAACACTCAATGCTCCGAAGAAAAATCCTTTTCGATTCCATTCTTTATCGGATATTGATATCCCGCTTCATTCGCTGAATGATTGGAATAGGTTTGTTCCGTTTTTCATTTAAAATGAAAATTCCATTCTCCACGGAGGTTATTTAGAGGCATTATCATAGCGATTAAAAGACTATTTTCAAGTTAAGCAAGATGCACCATGGAGGATTAGAGGAAAGAAAACTAACGCCATGTCTTATGCCATACTTATGAGTTATGTGAGATAAAAATCTATCGTGAAGTATTTTTCTCATAGTTTTTTAAGTTAACGATTTTACGCTTTTTAAAACTTTTTAAAATATAAAAAATTGTAAATTAAAAAATATCGCATTCTCTGCGGAGACAATTCATGCTCGTGTGATGCATGTCAAGGGTAATGCGCCTATTTAACTCTTAAATGTCCAGTGTTGTTTTTAAGCAACAGACCCAATTTTGTCTCCTAAAATCTTGAGAATAACACTGAAGCTCTAATGCCTGTTGTGGCCAATAGGATACATATTGAAAACTATTTTTTTTTATCAATTTTCGACATATAAATGGCACACTGAGTGCTGATAAAAATATAAATATAAATTGATATTTTCACTTGAGATTGCATCTTTTTTGCTTTGTTTGTGTGCTTGAATATAGTATATTTTATTCTACGGAAAGGAAGAAAGAAATTCCTTGTCCGTATTATTAGTTAATAAAATTCATCTGTGATTAATATTATATAATCTTATCAAGGAAAATTTTTTTCTGAAGCAAAGCCCAGTGGGTGACAAATTGTTTTTTAGCCGTAAACCATACTTAAAACAAAATAGAACTTTTTAAAATATTTTTCCTATGTTTTATTCAAGAAATGAAAGTCAAAAAACATTTTTAAATCAATTTTTAAAAAATAGAGCTTTTAAGGGTTAATTTTGCAATCCATTACAGCTCACAGCATAGCCTAAGAGGAAATGCAATTAAATGTTAGACGACCGACATGTTTGTCATCTGTTTGGCTCTATTAACTAATTAATATAATTAACTCTATTAACTATTAACTAAGAAGCCAGTAACGGCTAATAGGCGAATTTCATAGCTAGAGGCAGTTCGCTCGCGCATGTGATTGGGAAATAAGACGAGAAAAACTTTACGTATAAAAACGAGAAATTCAATTGAAATCCTGCATAAGTTTGGAAGAGTTCGTTTAGTCCTTTATAAAAATTTGACTGATGTTGTGTCCTAATTGATAATACGATAATTACGATTTACGATTGTTAAAGTGCTTTAAAAGTGTCTAAAATTCCTTTTCAAGCAAACTAATAACGTCATCTCTTCATTTCATAAACAACCCTTTTAATTGCGGTTGGCCTTTAATTTCTTTAACAAACTGAATTTAAGTATCACAGAACATTAAAATCGTGAGCGAAGACCCACGGAATGCCATTTCTTTCAGATAAAAATTCAGATAAAACCTCGAATTATAGATGATACATAACTACCTATAAATTCGCTTACATCTGAAGAACTTCAAAGCAATTCTCTTCAATAGCTTCTCTTTATGATATTTATAACATACATGTTTGCTATACATATATTGCATTTCCATAACAATCTGTATTTTGAATACATTCAATAGTGTGCTTGCATGCGCACTTGTGAGCACATTTTCACTGAGCTTGTAAATTTCTTGCAAATGTTGCGTTACTTTTTGAGAACCAAGGAGGAAGTCAAATCCTCATAATAATATTTTAAACTAGCCTGTCATATTAATTTAGTTAGAAGTTATGAAAACCACCCATATCTTTCATGTACACATTATATACATTATATGACAAATCTAAAATAAATATTGTATGTTTAAAATCGTACAGATAAAGGAGAAAAAAATCTAATATATGTAAGCTATTAAAAGACTTAGATACTTTTCTGGTTCTGGTGATCTGGCAAAGGTTAAGCCTATTTTCGCGCTTGATTAAACTTGATGTTTGACGCCTGTTTCTATATCATCTTGATTTCTTTTACATCTTCTTTGCTCTGACTGAATGGAGGTTTCGGTGACACGACCAGCCCTCTTCCGAGCATTTCTAATAATATTTTTCAGATCCAATAATTAGCTGAGCGAAACCTTGAATTAAGTGCAGCTGTGAAAACGTTCAATGAAGCAGTCTGAAACGTTAGCACGGTGGCTTGTTTACATTTGACTGTTGCCATTCGACAATAATACGAACGATTTCTGTGCCACGTGCGTTAAGGTTTTATATATATATAGGTGATACAGAAAGGAAAATTACAAATTTAGCTCTCTTCTGTCGTTGTGTATGAGGAGTTGAAGAGATGTAATTAATTCCTTAAAATAAATCTCAATCTTTCTTTTGCAATAATTTCCAGTAGCGCCTCTTGATCCATTCATGTTCCCATGATACACGTCAAGTGTGTTCACCAATTAAATTTTTCAGTACCTTGAGAATTTGCTGCTCTTAGTGCGAGTTTTGCACCACAGTTCAGGGTAAAACGGTGTGAAATTAGATGATAAAACGACATACGTAATTAAGTGTTTGTCTTTTGACGTTTGTTAATTGACGTCACTTTTTATGTGAATTCACTGAAACAAAAAGAGTGAATTGGAGGTTTAGTAAATAATAATTAACCTAAAATTTACTAATAATTACTATTTTCTTTTCAATATAAAGAATTATCTAGTTTTTTAAAATTTAGTTGTAAATAATAGTTCGATGTTTAGTTTAACGAGGTAAATATTATTAATGCAGAACTTTCTTTCTGAAATGGAAAGTGATACCAGTTGGGAATAAATGTAAAATTTTGATTTATTTGTGTGCTATTTCTTAACTGTTTTAGCTTCCTTTTTATTTACTATTGGCGGATTTATGCCAGTTCTTCTTTTTGACGTAGATTTACGTCTCTCCATAGTGGTCTAATAGTGTGTCGGGAAAGGAAAAAATTATGACACTTTTCTGGTATTTTTAAACGCTTATAGTTCCGCAACTAAATGACATATACAGTTGGTTTTAGTTTCATTTAACAGAAAAAGGTTGACATTGAAGGTTTCAAAAACAATTTTAGAATTTGGAATTACGGTTTAGTCACAGTCGAGCTTCAAAGTTGTTGAAAATCACTAAAAATTTTGATGATGTCGCAGCGACCGACGCGAGTGCATGCAGACTTTCCAAGTACATTAGGCAATTCATTCATCGAGCTGAGGTTCACGCGAAATATTACTCAAGAACTGTTGAATTATGTCGAATTTCGTGCTGAAGTTAAACTCTTATAGCTCCGCAACCAAATAACATAGAGTTGGTTTTAGTTTCATTTATCAGAGAAAACTAGACAATGTAGATTGCAAAAATTAATTTTAGAATTTGTAATTACCGTTTAGTCACAGTCGAGTTGCAGAGTTGGTGAAAATAACGAAGAATTTTACATAGATAGAGTCACAAAGTCACACTAGACTAATAGTCACTATAGACTTAATAGTCACATAGAGCTACTTTAGTCACAGAAAGTCACAGTTGAGTGAAGTAAGTAAGTCTACGCCCCTCAATCCCAGCAGCAGTTTCGCAGAGACAGCCTCCCGTCGAATTTTTTCCTTTTTTTTTTTTACATTACAATTTAAACGTCCTCTACACTTTTGGAGAAACCGTAATATTCAGGTAAAATTTGAAGAAAAAGTTTTACAGAACTGAATATTAAAGAAAACCAAGAACAAAAGACTATATCTAAAGAAAGAACATTATCATCTTTAAAGAATATTACGGTTTTTAGGTGCAAAACTAAAAACTCTTCACTGTAAAATAACTTTCCCTCATCACAACCCAACCTGCGTCAAATGTTACTAAGTTCAATTTTTCTAAATGACTGCGGTTTTGTGTTGGTTCCAATGGATGCAGTTACGCCATTCGCTTTCATTCAATTATCTTCTGTTTCGTGGGTTTCAAGCTGAGGATTGTGACTCTTGCTGCTAGCCAGTCTATCAAATGTCGGTTAGAAGATCCGTCGCGTGGCCCACTCCATTCGCACGCGCCACGCACAATCGATCACGCGCCGCGCTGTTGGGCGGGATTTCGGAAGCAGATGAACACTCTGGGCGTGAAATTCGCTTCCGCATGGCTGCATTATTTGGCACTTAATCGCTACTCTCCGATGTTACGATAATGCTATTGCTCGGTTTCTCTGACTTGAGTAAAACGAAAATGAAGCGTTCTTTGAACTTGAAATTTTCGATTGATTTTGATATCCAGTGACACGTTTTAAACTACAGAAAGTATCGTTTTCTAAAATACATGTAGAAAAGTCGTTAAATTCTTTATATGTATCATTTTAACATCGGATGCATTTTCTAAGCAACGTTTCCAGGAAATCCAGTGCAAATGGAGTCAATTTATGCTCATATGATTCACGTAAAATGCTCTTCGCCAATTTAATTTTGTCAGGAGAAGAAAGTACGCGACGTCACAACACAAAATTAACAGTTATTCGTGACGTTACTGTGACGTCACACAGTGAGGAATCCAGAATTCTGTTCGGGGGGGGGGCCTCAGATCATAAAAATTTTCTATCGTCATGACGAATGTCAAACCTCATGGCTTATGTAAACCAAAACACTTTAATTTTACAGACTTTACTCACCTGACCCTGACAATAAGAATCATAAAGAACACTACAATACTTTCGATAATTTAATAAAAAATACATTGAAATAACTAGACAAAAAATGTTTTCGACCGCTTTAACGCTACAAACACAAGAGGAATGACTAGAAAATTAGGAAAATTTTCGAGCCTGCCAAGCCAGAAAGCAATGTTATCACGTTATTATGATTATTATTATTATTTAAAAAAAGGGAAAATAAGAACAAAGAGTTGTAGTGATTTTAAATAAAAACAAGAATTCTGGCTCAGCTCTGGGGGGGGGCGGCCCGATACCCCCCCCCCCCCTGGATTCGCCACTGACGTCACATGAATCAACTCCCCTTCTTGATCATGGCAAAACAACGATTTTTACTCCTTATTTAAGTCTAATTTACTTTACAAAATAAGACAATAAAAATAACATTTTTTTATAAAGTAAGATTTTAGGCAAGTATAAAAAAATATTATAAATATAGGATTGAGGATTTCTTACACTCGCTCCGCAAGCTATGGTTGCCGATTATCCATTTTCCTACAAATTAAATAAAGGACAAAGTCAAATTTGTGAATACTCTCTTAGATATCTTTCCATCTATCATATATCAACCATCTATCATATATTTCAACCATGCATCAACCATGCATCTTTTAGCGTAGGGAAAGGTTTCTCAAGTCGCACCACAGCCTAAGTCGTACGTATTCCATTCTGACTTTGTTTTCGTCGAATCAACAACTCTGACGGCAGTGCGATGACTACAAGCATCGGCGATGTTAATGGACCTTATGCACGTGTCGTCATAGTCACGTGACGGCGGGATGCCGAAAACAGCTGATCGGAGTTCGATAGAATGCTAAAATAGCCATTTTTTTTCAGAAATAATGACAAATAGCCATAATCAGTTATTCAATTAATGTGAAATATATTGAAACTGAAATATATTTGAAAAAAAAACATTCAGAGATAAAGATTATGTACTGAGAGTTACAAATATAAAAGAAAGCTTCGTCACACGAAGCACATCGTATTTCTGAAGGGATGAAGATCACAACAAACATTCCTAAATCGACGACACTAGAGAAATTATTTATAGCAATAAAATTTTCTGCCGAAATACTTCGTTAAAAGATTGGAGAAGAAAAAATTAATAAAATTTCAGTCCGCAACAAATTGAGTTAATAAAAGAGGGCATGCGATTGTTATGTATTAAAACTAATATTCTATTATTTTTATCCAAAAAACCTGCTTTTATAGGCAATAGTCATAAAATAAAAAAAAACTGCCAGAAATATATACTATTAAGGAAAATTTTTAATTTTCTATAAAACAGTATATATTATAAGTGAATTTTACTTTTTACATAAAAAGTATATATACCAAGTGTTACAAAAAAGCATATAATCAACACAGAAGAAATCAGTTTAAAAAAGGAACACAAACTATTTCCATACAAAGCAAAAATTCACTTATTTCGAGTTGTGACAATACACAAAAATGCATCGTTGCACGAACCACTGTCTTATTTCTGTAGCGATAAAGATTACAAAAAATCGTCCTTAATCGACTATGATAGATAAATCAGCTTTATCAATAAAATTTTCTGACGAAATACTTCGCTAAAAAAATCGAAGATAAAAATTTAAATTGATATTTCAGTCTTCAATTTACATGCCGATTACACATAGTAAAGAATAGGTGTTCACTTTGTTTATCCCGCCACAGCTGTTTCTCTATACTCTCGAACCCAAACTGTGCATAAGGTCCATTCCATTATTTAGAACGGAGCTTCGATGCGTTACAACTTAACCTCGAAGATAAATAAGTTTTCGGTAGTTTCTTATAGTTTTCGTGCATATTTCTAAGACCTAGAACAATGATATTATTAATAACGTGCTATTATTTCTTAGGGTATAATTCTGTACTATTTGAATAGTCGCTTTTATGCAGTAATGACGCTCTGGTTCAATTTATTCTTTGATGATGCTTAGTTAAATTTTACACTTGCCGTTGCTTAAGTCGTACCAGTCACTCCTTAAAAATATCTTGCGCATCTAAAGATATATATCATTGATAAAAAGAGAATATTGTTCTTTTTAATATATAATGTGAAATGTCGTTTTTCCAATTTTTAGGCAGGGTCCATAAACATGGCAAAACGTACCGATAATATTTAGAACAAGAAGTTATGGATGAGACGTTATGAAAATTACCCAATGGCGATATGGGTTTCAACGAAAGTATAATATTCCTAAACCGAAACTGAGACGTCACCTTTTAGAACTAAATAAACAATATGAATTAGGAACACCGAAAGGGTTGACCGAGGATTAAGTCAAGACTGAATAGTTTACTCAAAGAATATTAATACAAGGTCTTTTGCTTCATTTGCTTCCAGGGTACGACTCAGGACATAGGTAGTACGATTTAAGAACCGGTTTCCTTATTCGTACCGATTTTATTACTTTAAGATTTATTTATTTACTTCGATAGAGTACACGAATTTTGAACTTTTTTTGCAATAAATAGCTGCAATATTCATAAAGTTGTGAATAATGCAAAATTTAATCCTTCATTTAGTAAAACCTGCAATTTGTAGACTTTTTCCCCTAGTGGTTATGACTTAAGCAACCTTACCCTATATGTGCAACTGCTACATTTCTTAAATGGAAATGACAAATTAAGTCACCATATTCAATTTTGTTTTCTCGTTCCTCGAGCAAGTTTATTTACATGTATGAAATGTTTTTGTGATGTAAACAATGAAAAATGTGGAAAAAAATGAAGTAATGAAAACTGGATGAAATATTCGTTGCAGTTTATTTTATACGGGAAAAGATAGTTTGGACAGAAACGGTTAACTCCCTTCAGCAACATTTTGTGATGTCTGTTTCTGTCAAAGCCATAAACTAATATTGGCATATTTAATAGTACCGCATAATAAGCCTTATAAGACCAATCAATTTAGTTTTGAATGTCTCTATACATTTCAAAATAAATAAATAACGAATTCCTTGATTTTCCTTAAAACGGACTACGCATTTTCGACAAGCGAAAAAAAATGGCAAATCGCACAATTAAACTTGATCGGAGGGAGTATTTTTTTTAAGATTTCATTAATTATCTGAGTGATATTTTGTTTCAGTAGAAAACATGTTCTTCGTGTGATGTTTTCATAAAAACTACATAGTTTTTTTTTATTTTTGATTCTATTTATTGCTTTGAAAAATAAATACAGAGCTTATTTACACTGAAAACATTTCTCTAGAAAACGATCCTCCCCCTCCCACGTACACATGCAGACGCCACCTCTTTTCATCATCCATGCAAGATTTTAATTGTTCGCCACACAACAACATTCAAAGCGTTTAAAAACCAAAATTATATCATTCCCACTCCCCCCCAAAAAATATTGCGTAGCAACCCCCCCCGGGGGGGGGGGGAGACCGTATCAAAAGAAAGTGAACTTCTAAAAACATCTTGTCTGGTATCACCGACTGTTCAGTTTATATGAACCTTGAATGGGGTGACTGTAGCTATTTGGGAAGCTTTTCCGAACATTGCATAAATTAGAAAAGTATGAATTTTTAAACAAATTGGAGGACTGTAGACAATCCAATTTCTTTTAAAATTCTATAAATTGTAGTATAAACGTATGCTAAAATATCAAATGGTCATCACATAAAAATCAGAGGCGGATTAAAGGCTAGGTGCACCAGGAGCCCCCGAGTTGAAGATATTTTTTTTTCTTCAAATATCGGCACAAATTCAGTTCTTTTCGAAAAAAATCTTAAACTCATTGAAGTCCAGAAATAAAATAAAATAGTATAAATTTCGTAGACCGTCGAAACAGCTTCAAATACTGAAGTTTAACATTGCATTTATAATCTTATTAATTAAAATGTAGCATTCTAATCTCATTGTCTTCGTTTAATTTCAAAATGAATTCTAAAGTTATTTCGATAATATTTATAATATTTATTTCGGATATAAATTTAAAATAACTGAATTCAGTGCATCTTAATTATCAACAAAGATTAATTAAAATTATAAAAATTATAAAATGCAATTATTGTTCATAAATATCTAATTACAGTTTTTAAAGTATAAGAAAATATATTATTTTAAAAACTAATAGTTGAGAAACTGAAATGTATTGTATCATAATTAACTATGTTTCAGAGACCTCACAAGAATTTCTACTCCAGGGGCCACCAACAAGATTAATCCGCCCCTGACTACAGTTACACGAAATTGCCCGAGCGTAGAAATAAAGCAAAACAATAGGAAAGAACTTTAGAGAAATTTCTTCCTTAATTTTATGAATAAATTTTTCAAATTACATTAAAAAAAACTTATTTATAATAGCTTACTTCATCCTTATTATATACATCTACCCAAATTTCATTCTTTATTCTATAAAAAGATGCTGTTGTTGGTATGAAGGGTATTAATATTGATAATTCCTTGATATATCCTTTAAAAAAAAACTTTAAAAGTTTGCCAGCTAATATATTATTGATATGAGGTCAAATTCTACTGGAATTTATTATCTATTTCTGCCTACATATAGAATCCTCTCTATACAAAAAAAACTCTTCGATTTTTATTGCATTTAATATAAAAAAGCTTCAGATTCTTCTTGATTTAGCTGAAGAAGAATTTCCAAAACATTCATTATATCTACACCAGTGACGGAGAATTTAACGGATTGCGTGAACTGTATGATTCAAAATCTTCAAAGCCTAACACTTATTTTAATTATCCCTTGCTAAAAGTTTCATTATATCTAGCTCCTGTATCAGTTTCTTACGTCTCCGGATGGGGTATACCACGAATACTTGGATGAAAAATCGTTAGGTAAATTACCGGGTTCTCGCTTCCCCTGGGGGTATTGTTACGGATTTGTGGCTGTGTTAGCCACATTTCCGATAACGGGGCGAACCTCCTTTTGGAGGGTTCTGTGTTGTGGACGGTGATGTCCATTAGATAACAAGCCACAGCTCTCTTGCTACTGTCGCGGCGGCTCAGCCAATAGTGATCAGGATTCCTATGCAGATCGGGGAATAATTCTTTATTGTTACGGTATGAAATATGTTCTCGTGTTACTGTCGCGGCGGCTCCGCCATTAGTGATCAGGATTCGTAGGCAGATCGGGGAATAATTCTTTATGGTTTAGGTATGAAATATGTTCTCGTGTTACTGTCACGGCGTCACGGCCATTAGTCAGCAGGATTCTTAGGCAGATCGGCGAATAATTCTTTATGGTTAAGGTATGAAATATGTTCCCGTGTTACTTTCGCGGCGGCTCGGCCATTAGTGATCAGGATTCCTAAGATCGGTGAATAATTCTTTATGGTTATGGTATGAAATATAATGGCAAATATCAAAAGGATAAATATTATTCTGTTAATAAAAGTACTCTGATTTATGGTTCAAGAGTCTGGAGCGGTGAACTAAGAAAAGAACAAATCAAAAAAATTACTTTCTATATCCAAAAAATATTTCTTTTAAAATTAAGTAAAGCTTATCGCACTTCACCCACCAACACACTAAATGTTCCGGTGGGAATATCTCTCCCTACATATATCTGCATTGATGTCTTACAAAAAATTTCAAATTTGTCTTAAGAAGTCTGGTGAATTTGGAAATATTTTCCGTTCTAATTCTGACTTGAATAATTTTGGTTTTAACCGTCCAATGAGAAGTCTTGCCTCCAATATTAAAATTATTGAATTTCCGGAAAAGATAAATGATGCTGATTTTGAGGTGCACACGGACCGGTCCAGGCTTGGAGACAACATTGCATTTTCCGTGTGCACTTTTGAAAATATTGTTTCATTTTCTCCTTTTTGTCTCAAATTAGAATTTTTGTAACCCTGTTTTCCAGACTGAGCTCTTCCAATTTATTTTGCATCCTGCTGGATTCAGGAAAACGGACACAAAATAAACTTTACGACGACAACCGTTCGCCAATACAGGTTTTAAGGAGCGAGAAAAATAAATCAAATTTCGATTAATGAAAAGCTTTCTGTGGCAAGTGGTTTCGTTGGTTTATCCTAGATGAAAACTCTCACCTATAACCCAGGCCATGACACAGCTGATGTCTTTGCCTAATTTGGTAATGAAATAGGAGAATTTAAAAATGTCCACATTCCTTATTGTTACTTAACAAATTGCTTAAAACAAGATTATATAACTAATCTTAAATTGTTCTACAGGACCCTGGCACTGGAGAAAAGGTTAAAGATTTTGTACCTTGCCGCGATCTTGATCTGCGACCCTTTCGGAACCGTTCCGCTTTTAAATTTGTTACAGGAAACAAATGAGTTGTAGTCACAATCTTTACTTCTTAATCATAGAAAAAAGCACTAAAACAATATTTGGAGTTCACGGGCTTGTTAAAATTGTAAAAAAATATGAGTCAGTATACAATTGCACAGTATCAAGAAATGACGGAAATAAAATTTTGCAATAGAAGCATGATTAAAATTTTTTTAAAAAAAAATCTATCTCAGAATTCAATCATTTGTTATAGAATAAACATATTTGAGGCTTGTAAAAGACATAATTTAGTGAAAATGAAAGACTTTCTATTTATGATAGTTTTCTCTGGATTCAGAAGCTCCGTCCTATAGGAAATGAATGAACTCGTCGCCGCTTTGGTCACACTAGATACACGCATAGACAAATGTTATATGGAGAACGAGTCCCCACGTGTTCGAATTATGGTGTGGTCATTTCTGTTGCCCATATTTTAACCAAGTGCCCCAACCTTACTTCTGATCGCTTAACACAATTTTACACATCTTTTCTAAACTTACAGGACTTTGGTGGGAGGAAAAAACGACTCTAAACTATTTATTCTTAAAGCAATTGGAGGCCGCGGTGGCTTAGTGGTCAGGTCTCGGCTTCGGGACCCGAGTGTTCAAGGTCCGAAATCCGATTCCACTGAAGATCCGACCCTATTGCACGCTAAGTCATACGTAGTGCCAAACCTCCTCCCGTTGGTGTGGCGCGGAAGTTTGGAGAGAGGGGTGCCAGCTCAGGCGCCGTCTGACCGCGGTTCAAAATTAAAAGGCCCGTCACAAAATAGTCTCGTGTTGCTTCTAATCGGGATGTTAATATAACTAAAAGGAAAAAGCTTAAAGCCACTGGCTCTTACCACAGTTTTTAATATTTTATCTGTACCCCCAATCGTTTTAAATGGCTCATCTTTCTACAAATGAGATAGTTTTTTTTATATCCATTGTGTACATTTCTTTTCTCCTTGAAACGTTTTTTATCTTTAATCTTTTAATAAGCCTTATTTTGGCGCAGCATGTCCTGGTTGGAAATCGTGCCAGAAATTCATACAATATCATACCAATGAAATGAATGGTTTGATATCAGAGCTGGCATTTTTTCTTCATTTCCTAAATCCATATAACGCCGTTTCATACTCCCCCCGTACCTGTAGCCATAACGGCTACTGAACGGGTATAAAACGGAGTCGCCGTCACTCTCACTCTCTTTTATGACCACAAAAAAATTTACTAAATGGATTGTAACAGTGCTTGGAGAATACAGAGGAATATAATACAAAATAATATCTGTGTTATGCACATGATTGTATGGGGACATGATAAAATCTAAAGCTTGGGGAATTATAATAATAAACTAAAGAGAAAAATAAACTAACACTATAAAAGTACAGAGAAACATAAAATTCTCTATGGCATTTATAAAGAAATAGAACAATACATTTTAAAAATAATAAAAAAAAAATTATATAACAAAAAAAATCTTAACTCCGTAGGCATTGCAGTTAAGTTTTTCTAGAAATTATATCATTTGAATACTAATTCAATATTAATCTTTAATGAGTCATTGGACTAATCGTACCATGTATCGAATTTGGTGATACAGTGGAATCTCCCTACAACGAAATCGCTTGGTTTCAGTTGAAAGATTCGCTGTAGAGAAAATTTCGTTACACGGAGATTACAGATTTTTGCAGTTACTTAAGTAAATGTTGCAAACCTTTTAGTATGCGCGATAAGTTAAAAAATATTTAATTATGACTTTCAATTAAAAATGAAGTAATATTTATCATAAATTTGATAAAATTATACTAATTTTTATTGTATAAATAAAATGCTCAAAAGTGAAGACAATTCACCAATTTAGAGAATAATATGTATTAGTACGGATAAACATAAAATGCGCATTGTCACATCTATTTGCTGTTTCCATCCCCACTCCACCCCGATTCTTGGAATCTTGACCCGTAGAAATGTTGCTCCCTCAGTAGAAACCCAGGTCCCCACAACTGCATTACCCTTCACATAGTATTCTATTGTTATGTGTTATCGCTGGAATGAACAATGCGAGAGGTTCCAGAAACAGGCACGTGCGAGCGATTTGTTTGCGCAGAAATTAACAACTTTCTTCAAAAATGACAAAAATCGAAAAGATAAAGGCCTGAAAAAATTCGTTATAGGGAGACAACCACTTCGTTATATGGATAATATTTTGAATGTCATTTAACATTCCGATTAAAAATTTCGTTATAGGGAGAAATTCGCTGTAGGGAGACTCTACTGTATAAGTAAAAAAAAAAAAAAAAATTTCGATGATATCAAACTAAAACACTGCGATAATATTTCGTGATCGTTTTTTGGCAAGTATTTGCTCTAAAAAAATGGCTCAAGATATTTTTCAGGACTAATCCGGGGTTTATTCTGAATATCAATTTCGGGAGCATTTTTAAAAACTTAAAAATCAAATATATTACAATTTTCATCACTAACAATGGAATGCATTAGAACTTTCCGTGACCGTCATTTGGAGTGTCATCTTTCTCTAAGGAAGGCAATGACTCCTTTCTCCAGTGGTTCAAGGCCCGAAAGGAACAATACTCCGAGAGCGAAAGTCAAGGATAGAACCGGTACGAGAACCGAATCCGTTGACCCTCGCCTGCCGAAATCATCTTTCCCGGATGATTTCACGGTCACAGGAGGTCCGTCACCCTCCTCTGAAGGTCCCTTGTATCAAATGAAGGACACGGTACCATGGTTTGGCCTTCAAATGCCAAGGGTTGACCTAGAATTGGGATGGTGCGGCCTTCGCTAGGTTGTCCCAATGTCAAACGACAGCCCCCAATGGAAGAGGACCTTGATATTTGGGCCAAACCGTGAGGCCTCTTTCAGGGGGCATCAACCTGTTCGTCGGTTCACGGTCCTGGGAGAAAGTGATAAACATTGGTGTCACGTACCCATAGACCCCATGTTTGATTTTTTTTTCTTTTCTTTTTCTTCTTTCTCCATTATTTGTCACTTATTAATAAAATGAAGGGGGAAAAAAACTCTGCCAAAGACCACAAGTCGTTTTTACGTTTACAGTTTTGTATAGACGAATTTGAAATAATTAATCATGTTTAATGAATGGACATTCTTATGCAGCTAAATCCCGGCGGTCAGTTAGTTTTATTTTAGTGCTTTGTTTTCCAACAAAAATCATGAGTGTACCTAATTCCTGTGATTTGAGATAGGAAAAATAAAATCTTGTGTATTTTCACATTCATTAATTTATAATTTAAAATCTACAATTTGTAGAATGCGTTTTCAAAAACCATATGAATTTCTAGTCGCCAGCAAATAATTTTTACCCATGATATCGCCGAAACCTTGTGCACAAATACTTCACGAAGATAGCTTTCAACTATTACAGGGCCGCGGTGGCCTAGTGGTAAGGTACCGACCTCGGAGCCGGAGGGTTCCAGGTTCGAAACCCGATCAAATGTTCTCAAGATTCCATTTTTTTGCGTAATTCTGTTATATTCTCGTGAATTTAATCTTTGATTATTCTTTTCTGAGAAAAAGGAATCTATAGATTTTCACGCACATTAATGATATATAACAAAAATTATGAAAATTCTTTAACATAAAATTGATCTTGTTACATTAAAGTGTTAGAAAACTATATTCCACTATTTCCTTATGCTGTTACATTTCTTTTAAAAACTAATATTTTGTTTAATCGGAACTCATGAGGTTGTAATGAATCCCTGTAATAACATCGACTCTAATGGATTTACGCTCGAATAAATGTTACATAGATGGTATCCAGTAGTCTTAGAGTCTGCATTTTTTATAAAACCATTGTGTTCAATTAAGAGAAAAGATGTTTTATAACAAATTAATTATCAAAAAAAGATCTTTTGTATCTGTAAGTGGTATACTGTCAGTGTTATATATTAATTAATTAATAGCTTTTTTTCACAGGGCTGGTTAACCCTTTCCGGGCCTGTTATGTCTTGCATTTCCACTTATAATTTCGGATGGAGAGGGTTTGATGGGGACTAGATGTTAACATGATCCGGGTATTCATTCATAATGAATAATTGCAACTAATTAATTAAGAAAATAATTAATCTGCAATAAATGAAAAACTTTTTCATAAAGGTTTTTTTCTTGCAAACAAATAATAATTTGAGCCGGAAAGTGTTAAAACTTTTATTTTTTATTGAACCCATTTTTTCCTTGAAAATATTTTCACGATCCCACAAAATTGTTAATTTTTTTTAATGAAAAGAGAAAAATGCTAAGAAGATAGTAATTTTAAGGAGTATGGTAATTTTAAGGAGTAAATGGTAATTTTAAGGAGAAAAATGCTACGAATTTAAATTCAACGAATTTTTATTTAATTTCCATGGTAATATTTGAGAAACAGTAAATATTAATTTATTTAAGATTTATTTATCACTAAATTTCAGCTATTCCTCTTTCGCACGCATATATACAACATGAGGCTTACAGAAGTAAATAGATTAAACAACTCAGTCACTAAATAATTCCTTTTCAAAAGCAGACAAAAATAATGAAGAATAAATAAAAATAATAATCTGAACTAATAATAAAGGAGAATGTGTGTATGTGCTGGCGCTCTACAAGGCAGACCGCGCACTCTAAAATTTCGTCGGACTAGCTTTGGCACGAATCACAGCACACATTATTTTTGGCATTGATTCTATCAATTTATACGATTTCTGGACGTATATTTTTGGCCACAATAGCATCAATTTGGAGCCGAGATCTTCAATGGATGGAGGAAGATTCGTATCATCCCTTAATGCTCTTTCAAGTACATCTGATAGATTCTCAATAGGACTGAGATCAAGACTTTGAGGAGGCCAAATCAAGTGTTCGAATGAACTCTCATGATCTTGGAACCAATTGCCCACAATGCGAGCTCGATGACTCCTGGCATTATCATCTCGAAAAATGCCATCACTTTCAGGGAAGAAGTAATGCACCGAAGGAATAAGATGGTAGCCCAATAAGCTCACATACTCAGGAGACTTCATTTTATTGCTTCATAGTGTTTCAGCCCAACAGAAACACCCCCAGATCAAAACCCTCCTCCAGAGGCTTGTACAGTAGGTACGGTGTATGACGAGTGCAGTGCTTCATGTGCTTCTCTTGTGACCCTGATGCAACCATCATGTTGGAAGAGAATAAATATGGAATCATCTGACCCCATGATTCATTGCCATTGCTCTTGGGTTCTGCAGGGTCGGATTTAGCCTTTGAACAGCTCCGTGCAAAAGTAAAAAATTGCGCCCGTATGGAACTACAATGTAAGACATCTGAAAAAAAAAAGTTATATGGTCATTTTTACATTTTTTAGCGGACGTACAGAAAACAACAGTGCAACTCAGTAATTGACACAAACACTTATATTTTTCTCTTAAAATATTTCAATTAAAAAAAGTTAACAGGAGTATAATTCAGACGATTTTTTTTACGAACTTTTAGTTCGGAGAAAGTTTTGTGGTCATTAGTACATAAAATTAGATTTAATCTTTCTTAGAAAATTTTCTAATTAATTCAGAATAGATTTTTTTCTCATTTTATTTTGGCAATTTTGCGCCTTTCGATTTTTTTATTCCGTGCATTGGCACGGACTAACGGAGTGTTCGTCCGGCCCTGGGTCCAGTCTCTATGTTCCTTGGCACATTGCAGTCTCTTTTTCCGGTTAGTCGCAGTAACTAGAGACTCGCATCCTCCTTTTCTCCTCACTCACTTCTCTAGGGTGGAAAAGAGTAATGTCATTCCCTCTTTCACGAATTGCAACTTGAAAAACTTAATACAGTCGAACCGCGATATAGCGAACCCGGGATATAACGAACCCTTGGTTACAGCGAACCTTTCACATGGTCCCAACTGAAGCCCTATGTTAATAATGTATTTTCATACGTTTACAACGAACAACAAACGCTAGAGACTCGGTTATAGCGAACTGAAAATTTCTAAAATTTCAAACTTTTCACTTGCCCGAAGGTACATTCTTTACTAATTGTGCTCAAGTCAACCCAACTTCTACAAGAGTTACCCCTTTTGCATGAAATACTCTGGTTCAGAGACCACATTTCTCGCCTATTGCACCTTTGTTAGAGTCGCTGCTAACCCCGTAAGTGGGACAAAGGAACAACAGGCAAGGCTCTTTACAGTTTCTATCTCCCCTCCTCCCCCCAGTGGACACCTGGCCTAGTGTCAACCAGGGAAGGGGGAATTCCTGGTCAGACGACCCAGGAGCAATCACGTGTTTTCTCTGCCATTTTTGTTTAATTACTTAGCTTATCATTCTATGAACTTTGCAGTGATCATGGCTAACGTTGGCAAGAGAAAAGATTTTTCTATCGGAGCAGAAAAGCACGGAGTGAATGCTTTTACGCAAAATGAAATCGAACATTTCGAATGTTGTGATGACGATGTCATTACATCTAGAGAAGTGAGTGTGGAAGATATCGTGGAATTAGCAAATGAAAAAAACAACTCTATTGTAGATTCGTCTTTAAATATGGAGGAAGAACAAGACGAACCATGGCCTTCGATTGCAGATTCAAAAACGTTTTGAACAATTTTTTTGCCACAGGTTTTTTGGTTCACATCGACGAACATATTGTGAACCTGTTTAAAATAGAGGATAAAAAAATTGACGAGTTGTATATAAAATCGAAAACTTTTCAACCAAAAATAGCATCTTTTTTCAATGTAGTGGATTAGCAAATAAGTAAAAAAGATAAAAGTTTAATTTGTTTATTATTGAGTATATTATTTAATACTTAGTTTGTCCCTAATTACTAATGAAAATATTATGTTATTTGAAAAGTTTATTAAGAAGTAGTATCTTAGCATGTTAGGGCATTTTTTTTGCAAATACGGATACAGCGAACCTCGGTTAAAACGTACTTCTGAGTCGGTCCGTTGATGGTTCGTTATAACGGGGTTTGACTGTATATGCAAATGAAGACATATTTTTTAACTAGTGTTTCTATCTTCAATCTTCTATGATATATACCCCTTGTTTCAGTGTTTTTTTCAACATTGCAACTAATATAAACTCTAAAAATTATTTGTATACCTACAGTATTTCACCGTTTAATATTCTGAATTATTATTTTACTTACTGTAAGCATTTTTATTCTAATTTTTTTTTTGAATTATTTAGCATTTTATTCCAAATACTGTAAGCACTTAATATTTTATTGTCCTTATTGTACTTATTCTCCATACTGCAGGCAAATGTGTTTATGGCTAGAGGCATCTTTTAAATTTCTGTAAGTCAATGCATTTTGTTTTATATCATTATATCAATTTTGTTTGGTGGTTTACTTTTATGTAGAGCCCGAAGAACCTTGCTTGGTGTACCCTTGTAGCATATCGTCATTCATCATTTACTCGAGGACGCATTTGTTTAACGAAAATTGTTGAAAATATTAGCTTTTTCTTTAATTATTAAACCAGACATTTACTTCATGAATCACTATTGTCTATAAAGTCATTAACGACCTCAAATTATAAGAAACAGTATCTGTTTTTGTAAACCAATGTTTTGCATTTGCATTTACACATAAGTTTATATTTTTTTAAAAAATAAAGGTTCACGTATACCTACCCAGCCTACAGGGTCCTGACTCCGAGTTCGGGGGTTATGCTGTGGTGATAAGTAATTAGAGAGACTTTCTTCTTGCATTGTAACTCTTTAACCCCATTCCTTTGAGTTCTCGTCTCATAATGCTAGTGTAAAGGGTTTTGCTTCCTTTATCAAAGCTGTTTATAAGTTCCACGGTCGATTTTGGCGATTAGATTTTACTAATCGTTTCAGCCTTCTTCGATCACGATTGTTTAGAATCGTTTTTTGATCACACCCACCTTTTCCGCGAAGATTATGGTTCATTCACATCTTTCCTGGATTTAATAATTAGCTGGACAGTACACAAGTCAATGCTGGTAATTTCAGCTATCACCTTGTAAGATTTCTGCCCTTGATGCAGGCCAATAATTTGTCTCTTCTTTCACTCTCACACATCCTTTCCGCGACCACGTATAACTGTTTCCGCCATTATTGCTTTGAAATTATACATTGTACGTTGCTTCTACACTATTTGAAGATGATAGTGGGCTCCAACTTATGCAAATTTTTTAATGTACGAGTGTTCTGTAATATTTTAGAGTTTGTATGTTTGAATTCACTTCGCCATTTTTTCCCCAGGCTGGAGGGTGGGAATGTGTACCTCGGAACCGCTTTTAAAAAATTTTAATTAGAATTTTATTTAATTAAAAATTAAGCGACATTTTGACGTTTTCCCTTAATAACTTCCAAAGATATTACAGCTCAAAAATGATTTTTTTTTTACCATCTAAAACCTTATATGGTATAAAAAAATTATTTTTTCAATGATATTTATTAAGTTGCCACACAAATTTTTCTAATTTTAATAAATTTTTGAAAATATTTTGAGGCGTAATTCACAACAATACTTTTCATTTCTGTAGTGAGATTCATGCCGTCTTCATCGTTTATACACGTATTTATTTGCCTGTTTCTCTTCCATTGTTGAAAGCTAAGAAATTTACTTTGTAGCGGTTACAATTCACTGCCTTCTCCTTTCTATGGTAGGTGGCGCTACTGGAGCCATCTTTTTCCCATGATGCCTCACTGTCATTCTAGTCTATATACTTGTCTTGTGTTGTTGTCTGTTTTCGTTGATTTTCTTTAATGTTCTGTGCTGTGGAATGTAGCCTAATAAAAAATGGTTCCTGAAATTGAATTGATTCTTCAACAGCGGCATTCCATCTAAACATGAGTCTCGTCCCTCTACAACTTTCTGTTTTATTTCACCAATTTTATTTTGAAATCTGTAAACAAAGACCTTTAAGAGAATTAGTGTATTAGGAAATACATCCAGCACGCTGAAAGATGTTTTAATTCTTTTATAAACATGTTTTAATCCAATTAACATGCTGCTGGACGTAAAATGTGCTGAGCCATTTTAATATTGAAATCAAATGCATATTTTGCATTAGGGATAAGATAGTGAAGTTGATGCAAACCACGTGCAATTAGATGTTATGCGACACGACAGGAACGTTCATGTAGACTATGGACAGAACAGGTGCAAGGATCAAGGGTGTAGTGGAGGGGGTACGCGGGGGAACAGTGTACCCCCACTGGTTTTTCGATAAAATCCCAGTTTTTCGTCAATTTTGCAGGTTTTTTTTATTAATTGTAGAATTTTTATGTGCTGTAAAAAATTTTTTTGCTCTTTTAAAGTTGGTTATAAAGTAAAAATTCTGTGTGCAGTATCATTTCTTGCTGCTGCTGCAGTGCAGCAGACAAATTTGACTGAAAACACTGATGACGTCGTGAATGAAAACATTTTTCTTGAATTTTTTAAATATATCTTTAAAGTTTAAATGGAATAAAAATGAATACATATGTATGGTGTTTGTATTTTGTAATAATTTTTTTTATTTAGCATTAAATTATGTTGTGAATTTAAATTAAATGGGAAAAGCCTTACTTTAAAGTGGTTATAATGTAGAGAATTTTAAACTAAAGTTTCTCTAACACTTCTACGTGTTATTTTCAAAAAAAATGTACATAAAATATTGGAATTTTTAGCGTTCCCCCACTGAAAAATTTGCCACTACAACACTGGCAAGGATACTAAAACAGCACTGGTTAAATGTCTATCACAAATAAAATAAATCTTTGTTAAGGTAACCGTGATTATCATTTTAACTTATGCATTTAGTATAAAGCATATTCTCGGGGAATAGCTGGTATGCGAAGGCGGCTAGCAATAAATACAAAAACAAAATATAAAACAAGATACAATTGAAAGAAGTAGATAAATGAGAGTCAATGACAAAATGACAAATTAATATACAAAACTACATCTAGATTGATACTATAAAATCATTGATTAAAAGAAACAAGAATTCACAAGAAAAAAATCGTGGAATTTCTTACATAAAACATGAAATATACAAAAAGAGATCGTAAATAATAAAGGAATCGTCAAAAAACACGACCGGATGAAATTCGACGTTTTATATATCCTCGACTCCATTAAAAAGACATTTTTGAAATTATGTCTGTCTGCTTGTGTGTCAAAATGACAATTCAAAAACGCATCGAATTAGGTGGATAAAATTTGACAAGTAATATCTATCCAATACAATTACGTTATGAAGTTTTAGAAGAAATCCGTCAAAGGTTAGAAGTAATTTTATTAAACACATAGCAGTTTTTTTTGTTTGTTTTTTGTACCATGAAACAAGCAATATAACAAAGACAATATAACAATATGCAAGGCCATATTAACAAATATTTTTTTAGTATTTTCTTTACTATTCATGTAAAATGAAATTTATTCATCTTTAATAATTTCGTCTATTTACCTGCTCATAATCATTTGTGTGAAGGGAAAATATAGTATCACTTTATTTATTTAATTTATCTACACTTGCGTTACCACACTGTCCAGTGAAAATATTAACACATTCGCTACATGACTGCAGCCTGTGATTCGGATCTCCTCTCTAATTAGATGACCCCTTTCTCTATATCTTAATTCCAGTAGAGAAGGGATAATCTAATTAGATTGCAGGTACGAATAGGCGTGAGTCATAGCGGCAACCAACGTTTTAAACATTTATTTGTGTACAAGTTATCGCGCTTATAAAGAAAAACTAATTTTTTAAAAAATGTGAAAACTGTAAAAAAAAAAATAGCTCTTCAATCAAATAGGAATCATTGATAAGATAACATCTTGAATTGGAAGTAAAGATTTTGAATACTTAGCAGTTTTAGTAAATAATATACAATTTATAAATAAACAGTATGTAATTTTAATGAAGTTAGAAGAATTATAATTAATCTTTTAATAAATAAAATAATAATAATTTAATAAATAAAATAATAATTATTTAATAAATAAAATAATAATTATTTAATAAATAAAATAGTAATAATTTAATAAATAAAATAATAATAGTTGTACTTAAAAATTTTAGTAATTTTTAAAAAAATATTTTCAATAAACAAGTAAGCAATTTTAATAGAATTCATCATTTTGAATACAACAGTTGTAGTACAATAAAGTTCAAATAAGCAGTATTTCTAAAGTGTTCAAAATTTTTTGAATGAGAGAGAAATGTTTTCATTGCTTTTTTTATTGAATGCATTGTACACAAGTGATGCCTTCGAGTGAATTAAAGGCCTTAAAAATGATTAACTTTACAATTACTGCGATATTTAGCTACCGAAAAGAATTCAGAAATAAAACAATTTTTTATAATTTTTAATCTTGACTTCGCATGAACTAAAATAAATTCGAATTATAGAAGACATTTTAATATTATGTTAAGACGAAATTCAAGAGACTAGAGAAAAAAAAATCGAATTAAAAATGTTCTAATTAGCCGAGTTCCACTTTATAGAAGAAAGTCGAGAGTACAATTACGTTATTTTAATAACCAAGACAGATATTTCTCTCATTTGCATAAATGCTATTTGATACAGCGCTTTAAATCTTAAAATAGATCCATCTTGATTGATGCACTATTAATGCTTTTTTCTTTTTTTTACGATACACATCCTTTTAGAGAAATGCTAGTCTTACTCTAATTCCAATGCATTTATAATTACCATTTTAAAAGATGACTGTGAACAGCACAGAGAATTGCTGAATATTTGTAGCCTCTAAAACCGAGTTTTGTTTTAAAAACACCGATGAATTCTTCACAGAAGAAAAAGAATTCATTTTTTTTTTCCAACCCTCTGACAGCATCTTCTTCGTTGCTTGTGCTTCTACTAGAGTATTGGCGCCATTGGTTTCCTCCCAATCAATGGATTGCGGCAACCCTTGGAGTTGGTAACCTCCCCCATTGGAAGGGAAGGCTCTTGCCGTGGCACAGTGATGAAATTCGAGTCACTGGGAAAAACCCATTTAGCCGAAAGAAATTTCTACGAATCTCACGACTTCATTTTTGCTTCTGATCCGTTTATACCCGTGATTTAAAAGGCGATGGAAGCGGGTCACGTGTCAGAGGGTTTTTTTTGTTTGTTTTCTTATTAGCTTGGGCACTATCGTGTGAAATAGGATCAAGAGTGATGTTATTGCTTTAGTTTTGCGTCATATTTTTTAATGTATATACATAAATCGATTTCAAAAAATGCATTTCATAAAATTAGTTCAAAATTTGCAAATATTTTGTTTACATCATGCTACCAATAATTGTAAAAAAATAATTTTAAAAAAGTGAAAGAGAATTTTTTTTAAATGTATATACATAAATCAATTTAAAAAATGCGTTTCATGAAATTAGTTCAAAATTTGCAAATATTTTGTTTACATCATGCTGTCAATAATTGTAAAAAATAATTTTAAAAAAGTGAGAGAGAAAGAAGTAGTCTAGTAATATAGGGGAAAATTGCCGAATTTGGACTACCTGGGCATTTTTTAATGTACAGTGAGAAAGGATTGATTTTAATAAAATAAAAAAAACCCTCAACCAAGTATTAGAATTTTTTGTAGTTTATTTATATTCATTGAACCAATTAAGGAAACTGATTGCCCAGATGGACCACTGATTTCCCAAATTGGATCACTAATATCTTTAATCACAATCAAAATAAACTAATTTTTTGATTTTCAAATTCACACCAGCTCAAAACGTATGAACTGAAGTATGAAATTGTATGTGCTGTATCAGTTCTTTTGCTTCCTCTCATGTGACAGAAAACTGCATGACCTTAGTTTTTGTTGTTGTTCTTTCACCAATATTTGATGTCTTTAATATCCTTTTATTGTTTTTTATTTTTGCTTTGGTTTGTTTCACTTCCAATTTAAGAGAATTACTGATGATTTTAATTGCTTTTTGGGTTATTCCTATGGTTAGAGATAACAATCCCATTGATATAAAGAGTCCAATTCAGGCAAATGTTTATGTTTATGATTCTAATTATTATTAATTATGGTTATCTAAGAAAAATTTGGATAGAATGTGTAACTTACAGTATTGTTCAAAATTATTAGAACGCTAATGAAAATTTTACACTTTTTATTACAGAAAATAAATTTATCTATTTAAATCTCAAATATATTAATTTTATTATTAATTCAATCTTATTCATTAGAGAAAGCTCCAAATAACTCGAACTTAATCACAGAATACTGCCAAAATAGGAACATTTAACTCGAAATTAATGTGTTGTTCAAAATTCTTCAAAAGATCAAAAACTTACAACGAAAAGTTATCGTGACAATATTTAAAGATCAAATATCAGTGTTTAATGTTTATATGGACCTCTTTACGTCCCAATTACTGCTTTGAGTCTTTGATTCATACTATCAAACTGTTTCTGCGTTGTCTTCTGCTTGATAGTGCGCCATTCATTTTCGATCGTTTTAAAAATATTTATTTTTATGTTTCCTCGCTTCAAAAGGCAATTTCTGATTCAAAACTGACCATAAATTTTAGATGGGATTAAGGTCTCGGCGCTGTGGTGGCCACTCTAGTACCTTAATCTTTTGAGAAATAATCTTTGGCAATCTTTGACGTGCGCTTAGAGTCATTATCTCGATGAAGGATATGACGTCGATCCACACGTAAATTTCTGATGGATTTTTGTACAGGATATTGATCTACATATTTCCAGTAAGTTTACCGTCTGTCATCACTATTTCACCAACACCTTTAGAGGAAAAACATCCCCATACCATCACAACGTCTCCTCCATGTTTTATTTTCTGTAGGATATTCATCTGTTTAAGCATCTCACCTGATCGTCGTCGCACTCTTTATGCTTTTTTAACACAAAAAAAGGTTATATTTGCTCTCGTCTGACCATTAAACACCATCTCAGAATTGTGAATTCTTCGAAAAATGCTTTTTTTTAAAAAAATTCGAGCGCTTAGCCATGTTTTGTTTAGAGATGTATGATCTTTTTCTTTGGATACAGATTATCAACCCTGAGTTCTTGATTCTACGGCGAACAGTTAGAACTGCCACATTCAATCTCAAGACTTCCACGGTCTCTCTGGACGATATACCGTTCTTTTTCTGTGCGAATTTTACAATTATAGAGTCTTCTTTTGCATTTATTTTCGGTTTTCTGCCTTGCCATCTCTTGTCTTTGATGGACCTTGTCATCTTATACTTCTTGCACAAATAGTAGATATCTGAATTCTATAATTTATACTTTTATACTAGATTTTCATATGATTCCCCATCCTTTCGATCTTCAATGATGCACTGGCGAAGACCAATAGAAATCTCTAAACTCGTGGGCATTACTGTAGGCTTGAACTGCTTCGAAGACCAAAAAAGAATTACCAAATAAATTATTCTATTAAAATTTCTAAAATTTACCAAAATAAAAACAAATTCGTTAGAATAATTATGAACAACTAAAATATTAAAACAATAATCTTTTCTAAGCAATACTGATGTTTTAAGAAATAACTAAAACTTATATGCATTCAACATAGGATGAAATATGGTACAATGTTCAAAGTGAAAATAAGGTACAAGACAAAATAGCAACTTATCAAGTTTTCAAAACTTTATGGATAAGCGATGAAATTTTAACTCCGTTCTAATAATTATGGACAACACTGTAGCTAAATTTCTATTCCTTACACTCTTAATTAATACGTCTTACAGAAAATGCAAATGAATGCATATCATATTTTTTTTAAACTAGTCTCGGCAATGTCTGCTAGTTATTACTAAGCACTATCTCAACAAACGTAGAGAACTCACGCACCTCGAGAACCCGCTGCCCTAAGGACGCAGTTCCCGATTTGAAAGCCGGCCAGTTAAAAGCGGTGTCCCGCGTATATTTAAAACCCGTCATAAGCACCTGGATCGGTATCACCCAACGCAAACTTCATGTATCAGCTTGAGCACCCCGTGCCAATATTGACAAATCATCAGTCAACTGCTCTCTGCGATATTAATATTCACCGCAACCCAGTGGTGATGCGGTCGACGCGGCGCGCGTATGAAGCACTTAGACAGCAGAAGTGAAATGTGTTACTGGATGTCGGAACAAAAAGGTACTAAATCACTTCTGTGTTGCCTTTTTTTGTCCCTTTCATTTGTAAAAAGGACTCTGGCGCATCAGTTCATAAATCATGGGGAATGTACGTGAAAAGCGAGGAAGGAAATCCATTGTTATTTGTAGGTGCTTTTGGTTTATCCAATTTTAAAAAATTGGTTCGGAAGTGTTTGACAGTTCTTTTACTCGTATAGAGTTTTAAAGGTATTTTTAACTTTTTCATTTGAAGTACACATACAAAAATATTTTAATTTCTAATAATAATAAAAGATAGTTTGTGTTTGTCTGTTGGCGCTAAATATTTATTTGCATGTTTCGTTTCCATTGTTGAAAGCTAAGGTAATATCTTAATGTTTAATGATATGTTTTAATTCTTTTTTTATCAGTATGTCTTAATCCAGCTAACATACTGCTGGACGTAAAATCTGCCGCGATATATTAATGTTGAAATCAAATTCAAATTTTCATGAGAAATAAAGTCATTAAAGGTCTCAAAAGGGGAAAAAATTGCGTAAAGCTGAATTTTACACCATTGATAGATCCCTACTAGAGGAACATTTTTAAAAAGTCCCCAAAAATCCTCCCTGGAGCTTTTCCCCTAACCCCTCTCAAAGGTTCAAAATAGCAATATCTACGGAACGGCCATTATCTCTTCTTATAATGATCGGATCAAGCTAATTTTTTTACTGTTTTGGTTGTTATTAAATGGGCTACAGGAATAGTGTAATTCATACGTTATAATTACGTTACACCTAATAGTTTTTATAAATTTAGGAAAATATGTAAAAAAAGTAGATTCTTTACTTCAAAACTTTTGATTTTTGCTCTCTATTTTTTTGTATGTCATATTATGAAAAAATCCTTTCTATAAAAATTATAGCCTACAATTTTTTGAAATCTACTAATGCAGTTTTATTTATTTATTTATAACGCTAGGGGAGGAAGAAGAAAGCGAAAAAGTTCGAAGTTGATACCGGCAACGTACAATTAGATGTTTCATGATACGGTTAGTTACTTGACTCCATCAGGACTTTCATGTAGACAATAAACAGAACAAGTGCAAGGCTGCTAAAAGAGCACGGGCTAAATGTCTATCACAATTTGAAGTTTAAAATTACTTTGATAAGGGATCAAATTATGCATAAGGGATTCGATTGAAATTATATTCCCTACCAACAAGCTGGTCGCCGAAG
>BGPR01019167.1:0-29723 GCA_013235015.1 Araneus ventricosus
TTCACAAATTGTGTTGAAAAATTCATTTTGTGACCACATAAATTTCGTAGCGAAGTAGAGAAAATCAGAGTATCTTTGCGAAAACTCTTTCCTAAATTCGATGCATTTGGATTTCTGAGCAAATTTCGCATGAATTCTCTTTGAAGTTCCTGAAATGTCGATGAAAGTTGGAAGACTCTGCAAGCGGTCACTAAGCGTGTCAGATCATTCACGTTACAAGACTAAATTTTGTAAGGTACTTAGCTTAATTAAAGTTCTTGGTTCTTGGTAAAGTTCTTGAGTACTTGTAAACAATCGCTGAATAAATTTCATTTTTATAATTGAGAGTTAAAGCAGTTACGAATTAGTTTTCAACTTCTGATCTCTAATATGTGATATTATGCTTCTTAATTTTTTATTTCTTTTAGGCCAAAATGTGATATTTAAATATGACTTGAAAAGCAGAAACTGGTCAATTGTAACTACATCTCCAATTCCTCGGCATGACGCGAGAATGCTTGCAACGCATGAAGCTTTGTATATTCTAGGTAAGAATTAAGGCTGTTATTTGGTCGCTTGAACTAGTTATTGAATTAATGAAACACTTTAAACTAATTATTTCTGTATTTTTTATTATCTAATATATTGTAACAAAATCGTCTTGTGGGTGTACGTGGATGCAGTCCAATAAGCGGGATTTTTTTTAAAATATAAAGTTCGTTATTTTACAAATATTCTAAGCAAAGAAACATAGCACAAGTATTAAAACAGCACTGGTAAAAATTCACAACAAAGCTTACCAATAAATATCAACACAGCGCTCAAAGGCTTCTTATTAGCTCACCAGCTTGCTTTCTGATCAAAATCCAACTAACTCCTCTTGGCTTGATAGCTTGCTTTTACACTTTTTCAACAGGAAGTGATGTCATTACGTAGGAAGTGACAAAATCTCCAGAAGTTCATGAAGCCAGTAGAAATAGGTTGACAGTTCAAGGTCTTTCTAGAAAATTCCTTTGGTCGCCAAAGTCGCCAAAACGATTACCAAATTTGTCACCTAGATCGCCAAACTTTTTCCAATGTCGCCAAATTTGTCGCCAAGTTGGCGCCAAGATTAACATCTCAGGGAAACAACTTTATAGCTTTGTAACAATATAATTACTAATATAATAGCCCAGATCCTCTGGTAACGCTCTGTCATCATCAACAATAAGACTTGCACCATAGCACTGCGAGACGTTAAACGGCATTATTTCTTTGTTAGAGAACCTAAATTTCAGTAATTTTAAATTTAAAAGAGTAATTGTCGTTTTAATTTCAAATTTAATAGCTCTAAAATAGTGAAATAAAATTTTCTATTGATTGATATAAAATTTATCTCGCTATGATCAATAGTTCCGGAGAAATTTTAAATTATATTAATCCTGTATTTCAAATTAATTTCCGTTTTTTAATAGAAAGTAGTCAATTACGTCAGTGGTATATCATGCGCGTGATATAGTTTGGACGCCAAATTGTATCTGAACGCAATCGTGGCGATGTTGTTTTCTTGCCAAAAATTAAATTAGCCACCAGTGACGTGATTCTACCATTCGTTCTCAACCGCCGCCAGTTCCCGTTAATTCCAGCTTACACGATGACTATCAACAAATTGCAGGGGTAAATTTTCGATCATGTTAGAATTTACCTAGATGAGCCTGTCTGCTCACATGGATAGCTCTATGTTGCACTTTCAAGGTCTAGGATTCCCAATCACGTCAAAATGTACACTAAGACATCTGAAGTACAAGGCAAATTATTAAACAACAAAAATACTTCACATGGAATGTTGTTTGCCAAGAGGTTTTTTGAATAAAGAAATATTTAAATAATATGTAAATAAAGAAATATTTCCTGTCATAGAACATATGTTTATTTTATTTGTTTTCAATCAGTTTTAAACATTTCTCTCGCATATATATCTATTTAAACACGTCAAATTTGAAGGGAAATCACTCGAATGAAGAGGTTATTTGCACCCTTCAAACCATGACGGATGATTTTCTAGTATTATTATAAATATTAAAGTGGCAGTCATTCCCGCTGTCTGTTAAAGTCACTCCATGTTCCTTAAACTGGTAAGACAAATCCGATGGTTATATGCATCAGAGTCGTGGGGTGGCGTTATGTCTATTAAAGAAACCTCTCCCTTGAGCAACTGAAGCTTTACGGCTGTTAAGTTAAAAGGCTCATATGCCTATACCAGCCTCCTTTTAAATCAATGAAGATGGAGAATATAAAAGAAAGAAAAAACACTTTTCAAAAACACACTTTTATTAGTGCGCAATAAGTAGATGTTTTTCATGAATTTTATATTTTTTCATTCTTTAATTTATAATTCATTATTAAAATTATTATGGAACATTTTTTTTCTCAAATTTAGTACTAATTGGTTCCACGTGTATGAAATCTAAATTTCAATAAATTAATTGATTAACTGATAATTAAGTTCTGAAAATATTAAAATAGTGAATTGCTATAGAAAAAATGCAAATGTGCAAAATTTTTATCGGGAACATTTGTCAGTATCTGAATCAAAAATCGATTAAAATTTCTATCTTTGCAATTACAAAAAAAAAGTCATGAGAAATAAAATTGCAGAATAAATTGCATTTTTGCTGCTATTCATAGAGTCATCATGCTGCCATGATGGATGAAAATAACAACTTTTTATAAATTCTGCGAATTTTTGTTTATATTGTTAAAACTCAATAGCATTTTGATATTCGAAGAGAATCTCAATGAAGCTAAATAAATTCGAAAAAAGAAGGACACTATATTTATATGCTTAAAATCTAAAACGCGTTTATTGAAACAAGTGTATAAAAAGCTAAGAGATTGAGTCTTGTCTTATATACTATGCGCAGACATGGCTAAGTCAAATGGATACTAGCGAATACTAGCGAATGTTTTTTGCCTGAAATAAGAGGAATGTTACCTGTCTCCAATAAGAGGAAATAAAGGCATCATATATTAAATAATTTTTTATCACAATGAAAAGGAAGAGAATCTGTGATAATGTGAAAAATTTGTTTTTGTCCTTTGCATAAACATGGTTAATTTCAATAATAGAAACGAAAAGGATATTATAGACTAGAGAATCACCCGTCATGGTATGATGGGTGTAAATTGCGTCTTCATTCGAGAGATTTCCCGTCAAATTTGGAGGGTTTAAATAGATATACCTCTCTCTCACTCCAGAATTTATTCTCTTTTAAGAATACACTTCAAAAAAATCTAACAATTCAATTTTAAAGCCAAAGGGTCTCATTTCAGCCTGTGATGCTTTAATATTTATTTCAGACAGAGGAAGTTGTTATTCATTGTCCTAGTGCAATATTCATGCAATAAATCCATAGTATTAAATAGTTTAACTTCTTTTAAATGATACTTTTGTTGCATTCGAAGCGAATTACTTTACTTACCCTTTAAATGTCTAAAATTAATTGCCCTTATTATTGGCAGCAAGCAATAAAACTGAAACATACATTCTACTTCTGTAGCCCAATAAAAGAGACTAGAAAATCACCCATCATGATATGACAGGTGCAAACTGCCTCTTCATTCGAGAGATTTCCCGTCAAATTTGACGTGTGTAAATAGATATATAGGCGAGAGAAATGTTTAATATTGATTGAAAACAAATAAAACAAACATTTTTTATGACAGGAAATATTTTTTTATTTACATATTATGTATATATTTCTAGATTCCAAACTATATCACGCGCATGATATACCGCTGGCGTAATTTACTGCTTTCTATTAAAAAACGGAAATTAATTGGAAATATATGATTAATATAATTTAAAATTTCTCGGGAACTATTGATCATAGTGAAATAAATTTTATATCAATCGACAGAAAATTTTATTTCACTATTTTAGAGCTATTAAATTTGAAATTACAACGACAATTTCTCTTTGAAATTTAAAATTAATGATATGTAGGTTCTCTAACAATGAAATAATGCTGTTTAACGTCTCACAGTGTTATGGCGTGAATTTTCTTTTTGGTGACGTCAGAGCGTTACCGAGAGACCGATCTGGGCTATTATATTAGTAATGAGGCGCTGTAATATAGATAATTTTAAAAATAAGTTACATCTTCACAAAAATATCGAAACTAATGCTTATATGGTATTATCTTAAAGAATTTAATTCATTATAATATTAATTTTTTATATATAAATTTGCTTGTTTTATTCCATTTTTATTAATTTTTAAGATAAACATTTTTCAGCAGAATCAAACTAATATTGATAGAATTTCACTTCTATCCCATTTATTTTAACCTGTTTTCTTATTGTGATTTAAATCTCTTCATAATAATATCATTTTCTTGTTCAAATTATCTAGCAATTGAATATTCCACGAATTTATAAAATTCGTCTCTTTATTTCGGAGACTTTGAATTCAATTGTATGGAGCAAATGCTTTAGCAACAAAAATGCATTCCAGTACAGACAATATAAAATTCGAAATTCGTCCTTTACGTTTCTGCGAGAGAAACATAACTTGTTTAGGATGCAATATAGTAATGCAATTTGAGAGTTTAGGAATGCGAATTTAAAGAAAATTTTCGAGGAAATTTGGAATATTTTAATAAACCCATAAGATTACCCCCTATTCTGACTTTTGGGAACTTTTATCAATGGAAACTTTCTATTCAATTAAAGAAAGAGGAAATTCTGTTAGATGAGAAATTTATTTTTGGATATTTCTAGTAGAAATCATCCTAAAAACTTATTATTCTGAACTCCTATTAACTTATTATTCTGAAAATTTCAAACCATTTTTCGCTGGCTTAAGCAACTAAAAGTATTTACCATTGTAGTCATGAAATAAGAAAAAACCATCTTTTTTCAACACCATTTTGTTTCTACTTGAAATACATGAAGTCTTGTTCTTCCAACAAGAAACTCTTTCAAGTTTCGCAACAAGAAAATGTTTTAAGGCAACTTTTTCAAGTAAAACCTCTGCTTTTTAGAGTTTGATTCTTGTTACTTTTTACTTGCCTTCAAGGTGTTTTTTGCTGAAAGACTGAAACATTTCAAAGTACAGTTCAAGAGTTTTGTAGTTTAAATGTAGAAAGTTACACAGGAAACGAATTTTAGAAAAACTGCTTTCGAAACCAATGAATTCTTAAAAAGAGAAAACATTTCCCCGTACATTCGTCAAAAAACTGCATTTTCGAAAGTATCTAGCTGTAGCATTCCCTCAAACAGCATTCTAAAAGTTAAGTCAAATGCAAGTGTTAAATAATTACATAAATTCGCGTATTACAAACGAAAAATATAGTAAAGCCAAATTCTGCTTAGAAAAATATGCAGAGAATTATTATACGAAAATGAAAATAATTTCAATTTCGATTTAGAAAGTTATTTTAAAACTATGGATACTCGAAATTTTTTTATTCAAGGTTATTCCTATAAGCACTTTTTACGAATTGAATTCTTTTATTTGGACGTAGTTTTTCAATTAGGAAGGAACTCCAAGAGGGCTATTTGACAGGTATTTGTTTTAGAAAAATACTAAACAAAAGATCCTAATACAGCATTTTGCAAAATTAATTGCTTCATTCAGTGCCACATGTTGCCTCAGTGGCGGCTCGTCAGCTCAGGAACAAGCAGTGCTGCAACCCTTTTGTAGACCTAACTTGTAGGATATTTTGTGCTGATTATTTTGGTATAAAATGATGATATATTAATGTTAGATTGCAAAAATTGCATCTACATCATTTTTCGGTTTTACCAGTATTTTTAATGATTTAATTCTTCGCCACCAAAGTTTCTTTCATCTCTTGTGGCATTTCTGGGAACTTTTGAAATTCAAACGGTAATTTTTAGCAGTTTCATTACATATCTAAATTTTTCTTAATTATTTAATTTGTATTCGGCTTAAATATTAATTGTCTTAACTTTTGTTGTCTTTTCCATTAATGTTTCAACTTTATTAATTTATAAATCAAAATTTTTCAACGGGACTATTTACTAGCCATTTTGGTTCGCGTAGGAATTTTTGTGTTATTAGGCTTTGGCGTCACTGGAAGCGTTTTCCGTTATGTAATTTAAAATTCTTTTGTGCTTGTCTGAACGAGTGATCGGTGTTTGTTGCAGCTGCGGGCCCCAGGGCCATTGGGCCTCTGGGGGCTTGCCCCTCAGTTAATTTTTCCGTTAATAATTTGTCATATTGAATCTTTTGGATCTGAATCTGAAGTATATTTTTTTCTTCGTTGGTATTCCTTTAAGGAAACAGTATGCGAAACAAATGTGATGAAAAATTTAAAATGTAATGAAGATGTTTTCTACAGTGCAATTCAGAACAATCTGTGAATTGAAATGCTGTCTGTAAAAGAAGGCAGTGATTACTTCTTCATTTTAAAAACTCTGCTAATTGGTGGCATGAACGCTGTTACTCATCAGTGATCCTGAGTTATGAGTGCGTATCACCTTTTTCAAAATCTGCAGTTTGTGTTATACCTTCAGCATTTTTCTGTTTCATCGTAATAATGTGTGCAGCTAATTAGTATAAATTGGTGCTTAATGATCATCTTTTGCGCTGCAAATTCTGCTGTGCGTCTTTTTCCCATCTTCAGCTTTTCCAATTTTTTTTGAATGAGTGGTACAGGTCTAAAATGGCTGGTGCAAAAATGAAAGTGTTCAAGTAACATACTTCAAGTTTCATTCTAGGTTGAATACAAGTCTGATTCAGTTAAAGAAGTGTGTTGATTAATTCAAGACGTGTTGTTATGTGGCACAGAATAGTCATTAATATATCTCTTTCGAATTTAGGTTGTTTTTGCTTTGCGTACTAAGTTGCAATTATTAGACCTGCAGCGCTCATATATATATGTGTAGCTACAATTTTTATTTTGGATAATATATGTTCAGTTCTGTGCATCAATTTTTATATATGTCTAATTTTGTGGCAGTAAATAATTTCAATATAAAAAATTGTTAAATAAAAAAATTATTTTAAATTTTAAAACCTTTGTTTTTCTTTAATTAAGTTAGCGCAATGTACTAAAGGTTTTCAGATTTATTTAGCGGCCAAGTTTTTTCAGGTCTGCAAAGGTAGGTGAATTATTAGAGTGTAGCAAGAATTGCATATTATTGTGTTTTATATTTCAGCATCCAGTATTGATTTAATATTTTATACATATTAATCTAAATTTATTTTTGGGTTCCTACCTTGCATTAAAGTTTCATAAACTGGAGAAAAAATTATGTTTTTTGGCTATAACTAAAATTCCAACAAAAATTATTGCTTGAAAACCTCAGAGTCGTAATCAGCACCCGAAAAGACATGAAGAAGCAAAAAAAAATTTCATCTCCTCCAGAATTGGATTTAAAAAACGGCTTAACGCCTGAACTACTGAGAAAAAGCGAAAAAGAGCTGAAAGAAATGCAGCTCAAATGAATGCGATTTCAAGCGGAGAAAGGGTTGCTTTTCTCCGGCTTCGCGATGCTCCTTGAGTTAATATCGGATCCGTAGGAGGGGAAAAACCTGATGAAGCTTTGGTCTGTCTCTCTCTTAATTCTTGATTGATTTTCCGTCTTCTTTCTACATTTTTTATTGCTTTTTTGCCAGTTTCGGTGATCACTGAATTCTCAAAGTAGAAAAGTAAGCCAATGAGAATAAAATCTTTAAAAATAATTTCAGGGGGGACTGCAGACGGGACGAGCTGTCTCTGACTGAAGTAGAATTTGTAATCGTAAATTCGAAATCCATAAAATTGTAGTTGGTTAATAATTTGGAAAACTGCGCCCATTTTATATCTAAAATGGTGGAATTTCTTATTTCCATTAATTCATTTGTCCGCGCCAATAAAGCCTACTCAGAGGGTGTAAGGCAGTGACTCGAACAGCGGGAAGTACAAAACAACATCAAAACAGGGAAAGCTCCTTTCTTGATTGATATGCATTGCTGTAGCCTCCCAGATAGCAATTTTAGTTTGCAGCAAATTTGCACGACAAGTGTGCAAGTGTGAAACAAGCTTGCAGCAAGTTAACGCAAGCCTCGAAGTCCCCATAGGACGAACTTTCAGCAAGTTTGCCACAAGCTTGCATTGCAAACTCATTGCAAATTATAGCAAAAACAGAGTACGAACACCACCCGGGATAGAACTCGCAACCTCCCGGTTCCGAAGTGGAGACGCTAAGATAGCAACAATTGAGCCAGCTGAACTCTGAGAGGAGAAGATAGATTTCGCTAATACATCGTTCGATTCGATTCGTATACGATTTATTTTAAACTTTTTTCTTGATTTCATTAATTTTTTGAGTTGAGAATATGATTTAAAATCAAAGAGAGAGCGAATTTCGCTAATAACTACGATTTGCTAGCAGAATAAATTAAGAAATTAGAGTTCAAAGGTAATTACTTTAAAATGGGACAAAATGTCTAAGTTATTATTTTTCAACAAACACTGACTGTTTTTTAGATTTAATTTTGTTTATAAACGTTAAAATTTCAACATTAATTAAAAGGCGATATAGTTTTCTTTAAAGTGCGAGTGATATATTTAGTAAAAAGATGGAAAATGTTTCAAAAATGTTTTTATAAAAAAGTTATTTTTTTCACAAATTATCATTGATTTATTGAATTAACAAAAAGAAGAGCGGTCTAGGAGATGCTATTAAAAATCGGATGTTTTTTTAAAACAGAGACAAAGATAATTATCTCTTTATTGTGCTATCTTTGCATGAAGCTTGTTTTGCAAATTTGCTGCAAATTTGATTTGCAAGGGAGGTGGCGCTATTTGTCACATCGAACTTGCAGCAAAAATGCGTTGCAAGCGAGGGTGGAGCTAATTGTCACAGCGAACTTGCTACAAGTTCGTTTCAAGTTTGACGCGTCAAATTTTGCCGTGACAATGGAATATCAAGTCAAAATCAAACTTGCTGCAAACTTACGTGCTATCTGGTCTATTATTCCATGTTTTTGCAGGCGGATGCGATCCTCTGGACGACACGCCTCTCCCCTTGAAAGAAAGCTACAAATTTATCTTCAGAGATGAGGAATGGATTCCTCTACCACCAATGATACATGCCAGATCCTTACACGCAGCTGTGGTCTTCAACAACATGATACTCGTCATTGGTGGAAAAGATGAGGAGAACAAGTAATAATTTGTTTTGTTTTAATGAAAGACGACAGAAATCCACTCAACCCTCTTTTTTGATATTAGAATTATATTTCAGTGTTTTATTGCAGCAATACGAAAAATAATCCCACTTTAGGGTATAGAAAAGGCTCAACAGCATTATACTTATCAATTAAAAGTGTTCTTTAAACACATTTAAAATTAAGCGTAATTCTCTGTATATTCAATAACATAGCAGAGACAGGAGAATAATTCATCTAAAACTCTATACAATTGAATATTTCGGTTGAAAAGAAAAGCTGTAAACCGCAAGCTCGAATATTGATTTCAATCTTGATGGCTTAACGCAGTTCAGACAATGTTCTTTGCTTATGCATCTTAATCAAAGTAATGGCTTCATTTCTGCATTCAGTAAATGAAACTGGTGAACTGTCATTTCTTAAATAGGCCCTCAAATTGTAGGTTGAAGGATTTTTCTGTAAATCTTATAAACTTCCTAAACAGCCTGTTATTAATTATATCTTATGATACGAAGTAATATTTAACAGTCAGTGACGTCAGTTGAAAATATATGGAAACTTATGAATGAGTCAATCAACAACGGATAGCAACAATTTGTACAAAAGCACCTCAAAATATAGAAATAATTCTCTATATATTAATTTAAAACTAGTTTCATTTCGTAGCCACCTTCTTCACCCCGGAATTCCGAAATTTTTGCTTTCCGTACTTTTTTGTGTAATAAAATACGAGTATTTAAATGAAATGCATTTAAAATTTCCCTATATTACTTGATAAGATGGACCGTATCATTTCAATGAAAAAATAAACATATTAGAATCTTTTTAATTTTTGTGTATTCATAAGAATATAATCATTGTGATATTAACTTTTTAAACCTAAATAAATATCTTTGCTTGCCTGCATTTAAAAGCAAAATATAAACATTTCAAAAAATTTCAAAATATACTACGTCGTCATATGTATTGCATGAGTATGATAGTTTTAAAAACGGATCGAAATATTCTGGAAATGAAAATAAATCTCCAAAAGTGCTATTAAGAAAATTACTTAAAAAATCATTGTAAAAAGTGTTAAACGTCAGAACTTTCCAAATATTTGGAAAACAGAAATAGCTTTTCTTCGTGATTTTTAGCTATTTTATCTAAAAGAAAGGGAAAAAATTTTACTAGCCGCGAAATTAAAATGTAACTAAAAATCCGTATCCAGGAAGAAAAGCAAAAAGCACAATCACATAATAAAAAGTACCAATTTTCAGCTGGTGAGAAAAAATATTTCTCAGCGAAAATTATTTTATAAATTAAAGGACAAAATGTGTCCTCTGAGTTCCAAAGTTAATGACACTCTCCTTGGATGAGCTTTGTAATTAATCACTGCGAACAATTTATCCCTCGAAGAAAGAAAGAAATGGCAGAGAAGAAATGCCAAGTGTCACGAAGGAAACGATAACGTTTCTGTTCTTCTTTATACTGTGTTTTCGATTAAAAACACCTACGTTTATAAAAATTAAAATGTTTTTTTTATTATATTTCGGTGGCCCACATAAATTTAGACCTTGTTTGAATGACCCGGCCTATCATTTAAATTTGATAACTTTGCTCTAAAGCCGGCCATTCACTTCTCAGATAAACTGGATATTTTGGAACTCGAGAAGGAAAAACCCATAAAAATCTATGGAAATCAGTCAAATGGCTTGTGGTGGTTGGAATTCCGTCTGGACTGAAATCGGAACGATAAATCAGAGGGACCCTGAAAGAGGCAAGCGAAAAGAACAATTCCTTGCGTAGATTCAAGCCTCGCTTTGAGGGTAGCATAAAATCTGTGGAATAGGGAAAATCGAAGAGAGATTGACAAACAGCTGTATAGAAGGAAAGAAGATCGTCCCTTCTACCTTCGTTCAGAGTTAGCGTCCTTTTAAATACAGGTGAATGGCGTGCCTGTATTTTACAATTAAAATGGGTGGAAAAAACCGGGCTTAGGACAAATGGCATGGCTATACTTCAAGTGAATGGCCGGCTGAAAGTATGTTTGTATCCACTCTGTTTCTCTGGGCCGAACAGTGCTTCCCGTAGAGTGCCAAAACACAGACATACGCACACAAACACACGCACTTTCACCTTTATCATCTGTAGAGATGTACCTCATGCATTTCGTTCTTTCAAGATTAGAAATTTTCTGTCTATACTTGTAAATTATGAGTAATTAGCGCGCATGAGATTTTGAAAATTCTGTGTGAAGATAAAAAAATTGTTAGTGTAACGCCGACATACACACTTGGTTACATTACTAGATTTTAAGATTGAGATCCAATACACAATTCCGAAGGTCATGAATAATTTGTTAATATTTAATTAAGAAGAATTTCAAATATCTCCCAAAATTTTTTATTCATCATGACTAAGGATTTTATAATTAATTTAATTTAAAGATTTTACTTTATTAGTTATATAGTCTAAAATGTTTAAGCAGTAATACAAAAAACGACAAGAAAATTTTTGAAAATGCACACATTTCTTTTTCTAAGAAACTTCTCAACGTTCAATAATTGATTCATTACTTGGGCGCAAAAAATTTTAACTCTTTGATAAGATACAAAGTATTTCATTCAATACAAATAAATTCCCTTTACTGAAGGTATTTTAAATTTGTTTTCTTATACGAACATAGTATTACGAAACGAATTTTTAACTAACAAAATTTTATCGGTTTTTTTAAAACTGAGATTCTTAGTCAACAATTAGCTCTATTAGCATGCATATCTTCAGTTTTCTTAAATCTAATTTCTTTATACTAAGCAAGAAATTTCCATTACATTAGAAAAGCTGAAAAACGTATTTTGTATAATTAGCCTTTAAAACTTTAAACAACACATAAATATTCTTCATCTAATGAAAAATATCTTTTTTGGAGAATTCATTAGTCTATAATAAAAGCAATTCAAAAGATATTTTAATTGATGTTTATATTCACAATAATACAAATAAAATTTCCAATACGCCTTTTTGTTCGATGAAAACTATGTGGGTGGGTTCAAAGGAATGGATGCTTTGAAATTTAATCATCAAAGAGCTATTTTAAGGAAAGGGCATTATGCGTTTAAAAACTCCTTAAAGAACTATTATTGAAGCATTTTAAGGTGCCTTTATTTATCTTCCTTGATTTCAATTGATCGATAATCGAAAAATCCGTCGTAAAAATGGGGTGATAACATGCAGATAAATATTTACATTATTTTTTAGTTTCAGATGAAGTGAGAATCATTGCACGTTTGCTAGCTTAAATAAAAATAATTTTTTATGCAAAAAATATTTTTCATCAAATTTTTAAAAACTCCTGTAGCGTTTACGCCTTGATCATTTACGTTGATATATACATTCCAGAATCCTTATTCTTTAACAATTAATTACAAATGTATAGTTAGAAACCGTACAAGTCCTTACTAATAGTGTGGGTTTCTAAGGAAAAAATATTAGACGTATAAATATGAAACTGAATAAGCCTAAAATATATAAAATCATTCAATAAGTAGCATATATTTTGGAGAACTATTTATGGGTATTAATTATTGTTTCAAAAAAGCCTGTTTACTGTAAGAGAAAAATATATGAAGAGGATATTATGGATAAATAATTCTTCTGAGAAAATTCGACGTTATCTCTTCATTTTCAATTCAATCAATGTTACATTTATATTTTAACTTCGGATTTTTAATTTATGAACCTTATTAGTCTATTTTGATAGCCTACAAATTTCTTATAAAATAACTTTGCAGATGTTATAGAGAATCGAATCCTAAAATAGTTCGATAGTTAAATAACTGAATTAAAAGTCATTTGATTTTAATTCAGTTATTTTCGTGTCATGTATAAATAAAAGAAGAGGGAATTTTCGACCAATCCTTTCCATAGGAAAAAATTTCTGTCAATTTTTCGGAGAACCTTATACTAAAAAACTATCGTTTCCAAAGGAAATGAATTTAGATATATTATTGGTCCTTTTCTCTCCCATTAATTCTATTTTCATGATTTCATATAAAATATCTTGCCTTTTCTCTCGAAATACTTACTGTTTATCGACCCTAAAAAGTATCTAAATTTTTTGAACTTCATATTTTTCTCTAGTGATTTGAATCTGTTTTCGGCCCTGTCATTATTATGTTGACTCGGAATTTCATTATTTTAAGCCCATCAACAGTCACCTCGAGCGAGGGTTGAACCTTTATTAGCGGATCTTCTTCGAGGAGGATTTTGAAATGGTCTAAAATAGCTGTATTGAAATCGCCATAACTCGGCCAGTTTTATTCGCAGAAGAGTGCAACTTTTTTCTTTATAATGTTAGTGAATCAAAATTATTTTGATAAATGTGATTTATAGGAGTGGGGACTATATAAAAAGTAAAAATTCGTAAAATTTTAGTAGCGCATTTATTTACCCAAACTTCATAAAGAAAGATTTTTCCTATTTCATAAAAAACTTTTTTATTTGGAAGTAATGTCTGTCACTTAGGTTTAGAAATTAGCTATTGGGTCTCAATTAGAGTGAAAACGCTAGATATAAACTATATGCCCAAAAGTATCCGGACACTTGCAGATTTTCACGTTTTTTAGAATTTCTCCAGAATGATTTAACTGATTGCCTTTAAACTTCGGACATGTAAAGAATAGACAATAACTCACATTTTATATTAAAGATTTGGTTCTGAGGGCAATTAGGGGACCGTCTACAAACTAATGGAGACCAAAGAGTGTTTTGCCCACGCCGCTTCACAGAATACTGATAACACGATGAAACTTTCAGAAATAGTAATGAATAATGTGCATAATATTTACAGCAATTTTCGTAAACTCAGCACAAATATTTAGGAAGATATAAAAGTTTTCTTAAAAAATCTCAAATTTTCCCACCTGTTTTCTGCTTATAACATGCAGAGTTTTCTGTTATATTATACAAAACTTACAGAAAAGATGACAATATGTTAGAGAAGCAGTTCGTAAAAATTTGGAAAAGAAATTTCGAATATTACAGAAATTATGAGTAGTTTTAGTAAATAATGTTTTACTGCACATGCGCGAAGCATAGTGTAATTTTTCTTTCACAACTTTAAAGCAAGATATATCGGGCAACTTATATAAAAATATTCAGTTCAATATCATTAGTATTCAGAAAGATATCGGCATTACAATGGGCAGAATTTTAGCTCCTGTGGAAGAGAAGCGAAAAGATGAGGGGTTGTACACAAATTGATATTTCTTAAACTTATATCTTTAAATAGTTATATTGAATTGTATAGTGGTTAGAATTTGCTGAATACCCATGAAGACTTATCAATTACGTGCATAACTTTAACTCCTGTTAATTAGACACTATAAATAACAAAAATTTTATTACTTTAATTATATTATTTACATGATTATTAACAAGTTACATATTACAATTTTACGTCCAAACGATATTTTTAAATATATTTCTTTCATGGCGAAACGAATTTTATCTCATTAATTTCTTTTCTTAAAATATTTTAATAATTCTACATATATTTATTTTTATTAGTTACGAATATTAGATGTGTTCATGGGTAGCAAATTCTAACTACTATACAGTTCAATAGAATTATTTAAAAATATAAGTTTAAAAAATATCAATTTGTGTACAACCCCTCATCTTTTAGCTTCTCTTCCACAGGAGCTAAAATTCTGCTCATTGTAATGCCAATATCTTTCTGAATAATAATGATATTGAACTGAATTTCCTTTTATAAGTTGCCCTATATATCTTGCTTTAAAGTTGTGAAAGACAAATTACACTGTTTCGCGCATGCGCAGTAAAAATTTATTTACTAAAACTGCTTATAATTCCTGTAATATTCCAAAATTCTTTTCCAAAATTTTACAAAATGCTTCTCTCACATATTGTCATCTTTTCTGTAAGTTTCGTGTAATATAACAGAACATTCTGCATGTTATAAGCAAAAAACAGGTGTGAAAATTTGAGATTTTTTAAAGAAAACCTTTATATCTTCCCAAATATTTGTGTTGTGTTTACGAAAATTCTTGTAAATATTATGTACATCATTATACATTACCATTTCTGAAAGTTCCATCTTGATATCAGCATTCTGTTAAGCGGGGTGGGCCAAAAACTTTTTTGTCTTCATCAGTTTGTAGACGGTCCCCTAATTGCCCTCAGGACCGAATCTTCAATATAAAATGTGAGTTATTGTCTATTCTTTACATATACGAAGTTTAAAGGTAGTCAGTTAAACCTTTCTGGAGAAATTCTAAAAAATGTGAAAATCTGCAAGTGTCCGGATACTTTTGGGCATGTAGTGTATATTTCATAAAATCCAATCATCTCTCATGTGTCAGCCAAAATTTAATATTTAAAGTAATTGTTAATTCTCGCCTGAATTTTCTTTTACTGTAGTGTTTACTTTAAAAACAAATATAATGTGTGATATTATTTATTAAAAGAATCTTCTGTACTGTAGTATAACACAGTGAAACAAAATTTAAATAAACAAATTCATAAGTATTATTTGCATATCATTACATCTGGAAATTATCGTATTATTTATTTCAACCAGCAGGTTTTTCTGCCCTCAACCTTTACTTGTATTTCACATTTTGTAATTGACTTCATCGTATACTTAAGAGAAACGAATATTATTTTGGGCATCTTCCCATCCATTTACTGACTCTACGATCGATTTGGAACAGACCTACAAGTCTGCGGGGCTAAGATCACGAATCAAATATTATTTATCTGAATTAATTTTTAAAGTATTATTTCACATGCAAACGGATAGACGAACAAAGAGTCTACAAGTTGAAGTATTAAATCAAAATCTGACAAATATTCATAATTCTGGTAGAAACATAAAGTGCTGAAATTCACACTTTTATCTTGCCGTGTTTCTAAGTTCTGGATTTGACATGAGCACGGGCGTCAGACAAATCGGCAGACAGTCGCTTTTTCGTAGTAATTGGCCCAAAATTTGATACAGATCCAGAATTCCAGTAATAAAACTATATGGCAGATTTCATCCATCTTGCTTGTAGCATTTTTGGGTAATCCCGATCAAAGAAAAATGCGAACAGACAGACATAATTTCAAAAATCATATTTTGGGACTTACGGAAATCTAAAATGTTGAGAGTCTGTAAAATCTTGAACATTGAAATTTTTGAGGAGCAAAGTACTTTCAATTCGCATACTATGAAACAATCCAGAAATACGTATTATTTCCATCGAGAGTACCAATCGAAACTATGTGCAACTTGAGCATTATGGGACGGATGAGACATTTGATGAAAAAATTAACCTTCAGAATGAAAGCAAAAAAATTTTTACAAACCAAAGTCAAAGTTGTTTTTATTTGAAAATCTGCTATTGTGTATGAGTTCCTTGAAACAGATTTCTAAATATTACGTGGCAAACGGCAGCAGTAACTTGTTTCTTGTTTGCCGAAATTACCATGGGTTGTTCTCATCATAAGGGGAAAAGTGAGTCATTTGCAAATTTTGCAATGCTCTACTCCTAAAGGTTTACTGCTATCATTGTTTTCATGCCCAAAAAATAGTAATATTTTCATCATTGCTGGACGATAAGTTCTTTTACAAATATAAATTATCGAGTGCAAAAGAATTATTTATTTCTCATTCAAATATAATCCGACTCCATGTTATATTCTTCTTGTTAAATGGAAAAAGATTATGCTTTCATTTAAAGATTTTAGAGTACGTATTATCAACAATAAAAAAATTAATTAGCCATTCATCGGCATCTGCCTTGACTCAGATTAGTCGGTCTGTTCTCTTCAATTATATAAATTAAAGAAGAGTTAACCTGCTAACGCTGGAATTCTGATAGATAGAGTCTTAATTATGTAATTATTGAAAACATTACATTTTAAGAAACGCAATAATATTAAAGTTTTGTTATTTCCAGATATTCGATTATTTGTTAAGAATTCATAAATAAAGCAATTAGGAACTTTAGCTAAGAAAAAGCAATCATATTAATGTGTATTACATGAAAAAAATAATTGGCATAATATCTCACAAGACAAGACCCTGAAAATCCTTCTTCATTCAAATTATTCAAATCATAACGCCCTGTCCTATATTGTACAAATACTATTTCAGCAACATTTATTATATTTGACGGAGGTGCAGTAAGCAACTTTAAATTCTTCCAGATTTTTCTGTTTGACTCATTATTTGCAAACTAGGAAAATTTCTGCATGTCTCTGTTAGATTGCAAATATTGCATTAACATCATTTTTTCGGCTTTGTCAGTATTTTTAATAATTTTAATTCTTCGCCACTAAAGTTTCTTTATTTTCTTGTGGCAACTTTGGATAAATTTGAAATTCAAACGTTAATTTTAACCGTTTCATTTAATTTCTAAATTTTACTTAATTATTTACTTTGTTTTCGATTTAATTATTATTTGTATTAACTTTTGTTGTTGTTTCCATTAAGGTTTCAACTTTATTAATTTTTAAATTCAAATTTTGCAACGGGACTATTTCTTCGCCATCTTGGCTCGCGTAAGTTTTTGGCGTCATCAGGTCTTAGGCGTCTGTATCTGGAATCGTTTTCCGTTACTTTTTGAATTCTTTTGTGATGGGCTAAGCGAGTGGTTGGTTGTTCCAGCTGCGGGCCCCCAGGGCCGGTTGGCTCTGGGGTCTTGTCTTTTCTTGCATCTGCGTGTATTTTTCCGTTAATATTTTATATATTTTTGAGGCTGAAGCTGAGATTCTTATTATTCTTCATTGGTATTCCTAAAAGAATGCAGTATGAAAAAACTCGATGATGAATGCTTTGAAAGACGTGATGGAAAGTTTTCTACAACACTATTCCGGAACAATCTATTGAATTAAGGTGCGGTTTGTGAAAGAAAGCATTTCTTTCTTTATGCCGGAACAATCCATGAACGCTGATTTTCAATGATCATCACCTTTTGCGGGATCTGCAGTGTGGGTAATGCCTACAGCATTTTTATTTTTCATCGTGGTGGTGTGTACTCTTAATCACAGAGATCGTGATCATCTTTTTAACGTCTATTCTTGCTCAACATTTTTGTTCTCATCTTCAGCTTTTCCGATTTTAGAATGAGTGATGCAGGCCTAGAGGAATGGCCGAGCAAGGTGCGAAAATGTGCAAGTTGCATACTTCAAAATATCATTATTAAGTGAATATAAAAAAAAAATTCACTTTTTTTTAAGTAATATTCATCAATTCAAGAAGTGTTTGTGATGTTGCAGTGAATAATGTTCATCATTACATCTCTATCAAATTTAGGTTGTCTTTTTTTTACTTTGTGTTCTGAAATATAATTCTTAGGCCTGCAGTGCTAATGTGTAGCTACAATTTTTTAATTTTTATTTTGTTTGATAATGTTCATTTCTGTGCATCAAATATTATGCATATATCTAAATTTTTATGGCAGTAATTAATTTCAATATCAATAATTGTTAAATAAAAAATTATTTAAAATTTTATAAAATTGTTTTTGTTTAATTATTTTTAGCATTGTACTACCACTATATGAAAATGAACTTTAAATTATGTAGCTAGGGTTTTCAGGTCAGCAAAGGTAGGTGAATTATTTCAATATTGCAAGAATGGCTTATTATTGTGTAATTTGATTTTATACCCAGAATTAATTAATTGTTCAATATTTATTATAATTTAAATTTTATTTCTGGGTTTCTACCTTGCATCAATATTTTTTATAAAATTCCTAGCTACCTCTTCCCAACATAATTTCAATTATTAACAGTCTCTTTCAGCATTTAAATTATTAAAGCTCTTTTTATTAAGTGCATTCGTCTGTGATTACGTAAGATTAGGTAAGGCCCTATCACCCTTAATGGGATTTTGTTCACAGTCCACTGAGACATTTATGAATCGTTCCCTTTAATGTTTGAAAGTTATTATTATTTTTTTTTCTGCAGATTAGAAAGTTTTTTCAATAGTTTGAGTTTCAGATTTATTGGAAATATTTGATTACAAGCTAGGAAGGAAAATAAGGTTTAAACCAACGATGGTTAGTCAATAACAAGAAATATTTTATAAATTTTCCTAACTTTTACATTTTTATCTTAATTCATATATTTTAATGTAAAACTTGATAAATAGTTATTAGATTTCTCTTTCTTATACATGATATTATACCTCAAAATACGCAAAAAAATGTTTTCGCTTCAAATATTTATATATTCAGTCCCTGTTTTATTGAATTTTATGCCAAATTATCTGAAAATAAAATTCTTAAAAACAAAAGTTTCATCTTTATAAAAGCATTTGCCTTAACCCGTCAGCACACACAAAGAAAATCGACACCAGCTGCATTTTTTTGCATGAAAAAGGGGTTATTCTGAAATGACCGTTCTCATACACCTGGTATCTTTTAAGGTCAAGATCATGTAGTCAAAAGGAATTTCTTTTGCGTTCCGAGATTTGGGTTTTATTACTGCAACAATGTTAGATGAGAGCAATTTTACTCCACGCGTGTGCTAAAGAATTGAGAGCAAAGACTGCGGAATCTCCTTGCAATTATTGAAACGGCTAGCGAACTCGAAGATTCTGATTCCAAAATAGATAATATTTCGGAGAGCGATCATGGAACTGAATCGGAGCAAAAAAGTGATGGTTACGATGATACCAGGGAGAATGACAGAAAAACATCGGCGTTCTTTTCTCCGAGTGCTATAACCTTATCTGTAAAAGACATGTTTTCATATTGCCACGGTCGTCGAATGGTTAGAGCGCTGCTCTACGATGCCAAAGGACTCGGGTTCGAATCCCTGGACTTTTATGTTTTCAATTATTATTTCGATTATTTAATTTATATGCAAAATAGCATTTATGTAAATTTCTTATATGTAAATTACCCCTTCGTTATGCTTATTAACTGTAACTGTATTATTAACTGTTTCGCCAACTTTATATAAGGAGATGTAATATTTAGTTCTAGGAGATAAAGTCTTGAGTTGTCAGATTAGCAAGCTTTGTCTTCTATTCATTCGATGCATCCAATTGAACATCCACGCTAACTTTATCTACGCGACAATATTTTGAAAAAATTGTTTAAACAATAAACAGACATAATAACTAAAATAGGGGTAAATTATATTTTCATAAAAAATTGCGCGCATATTATGTAATTATCAGTAGAGTTATATCGATAGATTTTGTAGTAATTTTAGACATCGTTTACTCAAAAAGTATCAATACAAAGACTATCAAAATCCTTTCTCTAAATACTGATATGCCTATTATGTGTATTTTGAAAGAGTTAGTTGTGGATATTTTATATATTTTATGGCAAAATTCGTCTGTCAAATCCTTTATGTGCACATTTTTCTGTAAAAATACACGTTTAACTAAAAGTCTATTTTCGGCAATAAAAATAAAAAAGCTTGTCTTTAAATTCATTTAACTCTTCAGATTGATTCATAATTTAATTTAAAAGCTTTATTTAAGCCCAATCGTATATCGCAAGCTTAGTATGTGCGGAACAAAAATGGGATGAAGTTTGTCCCATTCGTGTACTAACGTAGCAGAAAGCTAGCGTGTGCTGACGGGTTAATTAAGTTGTCCAAATGTTTTTGATTAGTCCGTCAATTTTCGGTATTAAGATTTTTGTTGGAATTAATGTGTCGCATTTTTTTAAATCACTGTAATCATTTTACTATCACATAAAATACAGTGGGCAAAAAAAGAAATCAAGAAGAATATAATTGTCACTGTGATTAATTGTTAAATGGTATGATGGAATTAGCAATGCAAAGCATACTTATGCCAAATAATATCAAGCGTCTTACGTTTTACAGTACAAACATAAAAAACTTGGAAAGAACCTTGAAGAAAAGTTTTCGTACTCTAATTGTAACTTCTTTGTGACGTCGTAATAAACTGTTCCGAGTGTAAATATGCTGGTAGGTGATTTCTTTGGGATATTCACAAATATATTCACGACAAAATTAAGTAGCTGGTGATAATATAATTTCAATAAACTGCGATTTTGTAAAGCAGTATAAGAATTAACAGTTGAGATGAATATCGATAGCCTTTTAGTGAAAAGATTTGCGGATGGGAAAAAGCAGATGCCATTTGTTTAGTGCTTTATAAAATAGAATAGTAACACCTGAAACTTTTTAATGGGAAAAGACGAAATGAAAAGCAAGATATGCCGAATTCTTAACCAAAGATTGAAAACAATCAGAATTCTACAGCATAAGTAATATAATTTTGCATCAGAAAGAAACATTTTTTAAAAACATTATCCGATACTGTAATATATTCTCAAATTGAAAGATATAGAACAATGGATCTGGATTTAAAGGATGTGTTTGAAAATTAAAGCGCTTTCTTAGCAAAACGAACACAATGCAAATTGTGAAGAATACAAAATAGTATGGAAATTAGCCTATTATGTTCTAGGCACCTTTTTTCCACTGTTGAGTGTAAAATGAAACATAACCTTTGAAATAGAAACAATAACGTGAAACAATGTGAAATTAAAGACCGCAAGCGGGAACGTTAAACATGTATGCATTATTCATGAGTGTAAAACTGAAATTTATTTCAGTTAATATGGGCAAACTTATGCATTTTGATTTGTAAAATCAAATTTTGTTTAATATTCACACAACTAGTTGTGGGATTATCTCTCATCTTTTAAGATGACGATGACTTCTTACGTGCGGCAGAAGGTATAAAAGACCACAATTGAAAATCATGTCTACAGTCTACCTGCGTTTGTTTAATCGCTCATTTCTGATATGAAACTCTTTTTCAGTTAAAAAAAGTGCGTACTGAGGAACAACAAAAATTTAGGGAATTCGTGTGCACGAAGTGTACAACAAAATCATTTGAAAAACATCAGAAAAATCGGCCCAACTAGAAGAATTTATACTTAGAAGAATTTATAAAAGTGACCTCCTCTACTGAAGAAACTAAAAATTTAAAAAAAATTGTTCTAATATGATGCCTGTTATTCCTACGGTATAGAAACTGTTTTGGCATTGATTTTGTGTAGTAAAAGATTGCATCTTCAGAAAAAAAACTTAATTATTTATATTTCTGAAATTAATTCTCAGAAATAAAATTTGTAACGATGCATAATTAAAGTAACATAAGATTTCTCTCATATTGAAATTTGGTTTTTAATATTTTATATTTCATGCGATGATTTGTATCGATATGACACATTTTAAACCATCCACTACATATTCTTTACAATTACTATATGCTCTTTACTTTATTCTTTGACCATGTTTCCCGGTCTTTTTGTGTTTAAAAATTGTAGACACAGAAAACAGTGCAATGCCATATAAAAATATAGCGTTAATTAATATTGTTGTAATGACGGAATATTGCTCAAATTCTAATAAAATCTGACACGAAGTATAGCTATAGTATTTTGATAATATATCGTTTGATTTTACACTATGTTGCCCTTCATATCTTTCTTAGACTGTTAGTCTCGTTTTTTTCTTAGAAACCCTCGATATCAAACCTTCGTACTAACTAGTTGATTTCGTAAACGTCTTTTAATGGCTCAAACCCGCAGAATCCATAAGGGTCAGATAGAGCTCGTTTTAACTTATAGTATGATAGCTGAAACATCGGAATTTAATTTCATGTCAATCGGTACATTTGTTTTACATATTTATATGACTCAAACCCACCCGACCGTCAGGAGGGGTGAGAGCAATTGGGGGTATTCACCATCCCAACATTCTTATCAAAAAAACGCTGACCATTTTTTTTTTTTTTTAGTTTCATAAGGTGAAAATAGGAATCAAATTTCATGCCAATGGGCCATTAGTATTTAAAATATTTATATCCCCCTATCCTGAAGAGAGTGTGTGGGACTGATGTACCCAGGCAACATATTTAGTCAGCTAATGAGGAACAATTGTTCCAAGTTTCATCAAAATTGCCTCCCCCCCCCGAAAGTGATACTGGAACAAAGAACCACATACACGCATTGAGATTTAATTATATCGATTAAAATTTGCATGAATCGAAAAATTTGATGTAATTATAGTCTTCTTAACAAGTGCTCTTTTACAGAATACTTTCATCTATTGAGAGATACGATGCCTTCAAGAACAGATGGGAGGAGTATATACCTCTGCCAGAACCAAGAATGGCAATGGGTGTGGTGGCCTGCAGAGATACAGTGTGGGTGGCCGGTGGAATCACAAGTGTCGGAGATAATATCACCTTGGTGGACTCTGTTTGGTGTTTCGAAGCAAACCGCGGAAAGTGAGTTGGGAAATCCTAAACAGATTTATATTATTGAAGTCTGCTTTTACACGCTTTTGTTTTATTTGACCTCTTTCATGTTTGTAAAGATGGAATATCGTAATCTTTTTTTCAACCCATTCCTTGATGTACTAAAGATCTGAAACTTAATACAATTGTGTTTTCTAGGTAGTAGCACAGTATTGGAATATTTTAAGAACTTGACTAATTATGCATAGCTTTATTTAATTCAGTTTTCATTCAATACGAGAGCCACCATCTGGTAATGAGGATAGAAAATTTAATAACTTTTCATAATGATTATAATACTGAATTATGAAGTATATTAAAGACTAAAAAAAGAAATCAAAATAATTAAAACCATGCTTTCATCAGTATACGTAGAAAATATATCTTTATTAAAATTCTTCATCATAGTAAAACCTTGAGTTCAGGAAACAATACGAAAAAAAATCCTCAATGAGTATTATAAGAGATTAATTCTTAATTGTAATTAATTATTGAATATTATTTAACAATTAAAATAGATTATGAATAATTTATTTTATTATTAAGTATTAATTAAAATTATAATATATTATGAATAATTTAATTTATTATTAAGTATTAATTAAAAAATTAAAATAGATTATGAATAATTTATTTTATTATTAAGTATTAATTAAAATTATAATATATTATGAATAATTTAATTTATTATTAAGTATTAATTAAAAATTAAAATACATTATGAATAATTCAATTTATTATTAAGTATTAATTAAAAATTCAAATAGATTATGAAAATAATTAAAATTCCAATTTACTTAAAGTACTTATTTCAGTGCTTTACTAACTTACGATTTCTGGATCTACCTCCTTATATTATAAGTTTATAAAAAATATTTTCGGCATTTAAGTACACTAATAAAAGTGCGCTTTTATATTTTTATAATACCTAATAATTATAAAACTATGCTATCGAGTTTTAGTTTTGATTATACAATTCGCACATACAATAAATATTTGTCTTTCTCTTGGTGATTTACACAGCACTTTTTCAAATTCAAATAAAGCATTCGATTGTGTCTGATTATTCTTTTCAATGTATATAACTCTTCACCCTGTTTGTACGTGAAAAAAAGAGCCACAGTGGTTAAGTCTTAAAGTGTCTGCTTCTTATTCGGATGACTACGCCTCCTAGATTTTGTTCTGCCATTTATGCTAGTCTGATTCGCGCTAAATATGTCATCGTGATTTAAATGCATATTCCTTGCTGTGACGTATAAGTTTATAGTAGAGGTTTAGATGCCATCCTTTTCATCTGGTGACTGCTCCACATTCTGAGGTTCGTCCAAAATCATCAAAAACAGAAAGTCGTTTTTCATTTTCAGTACAGGATGCACATTATTGTACTTTTTAGAGAATTTATTTATTATTTTATAAAATATTTATCAAGTAAATTTGCGGATTTTGAAATATAATAGATATATGAGATAATGGAGATAAATTTTTATCTTAAACAATTCCAATTTATCTTTACCCTTTGCAGTTGGTTCAAAACCTTCAAATTACCGAAACCTTTGGCTTTTCCTACACTCTTATGTGATGGAGGACAGTTAATGTGTGTTGGAGGTGCTGTTCGTGTGAAGAAAGGCGAAACTTACATCTTGGAGAGCGTAGAGGACATATATTGTTTCGATGACAAGAAAGAAATGAAATGGAAGAAGGGAGCTCTGATGCCTTTGAAATGCCACAACGCAGTTGCAAGTATTTCAGGTATTTAACCCTAATATTTTTCAAATTATTTCCTTAGCAAATGACTGTGAATGAAAGAGTTACTTTCTTTTAATTAATATCGTCCAAAGATGATTATATTTGTCTTCATGAGATATTAAATAATATAGAAAAGTGCACAGCACATTTTTGAAGGCTATCTAGAACAGAACTTTTACTGCACCAGCTTTTCCCTGTGCTAAAGTCGTTGCTATAGACTGCCAGAAGAGTCTTGACCACAAGACAGTCGGTACGATACCACTTTCAACAAAAAACTCAATAATATAATGGGACTGGTGCATATTAAATCTGAAGTTGTGGATATTGAAAATCCTTGCGGTGGGGAAATGAATCAGTCCACCAGGCCACCCAACCCTGCCTGACATGGATTTATTGAATAAAAATAAGTTCCTTAATAACAGGGGTAGTTTATAAGTACGGTTGTAAGGTTTTTACAATTGCTCACACAGGCAATGGGGAGAAATACGAAAGTTATGAACTAATCACAAAGAATAAAACTCCCCGGACGGATAGAAAATGGGAGTTAGCAAAATTTTCGTATTAAAAAATAGAAAATCGTTGTGAGCAATATGAGTGATGGTCCAAGCATGGGGGACTGTAATTGACAATAATAAAAATTTTGAAGCACAATATAATAAAAAAACACACATACAAAAAGAACTCAAAAGAAAATACACTTGGCTGGCCGGGGTTCGGGAAGAGCTGGCATGCTGCGATTCCCAACACCGTCCCATGACATTAACATAAAAGCACCAAACAAAGTAAGAGAAGTTAAAAATGTTTTTTAATTAATTATACGTGCATTTTTTGGCAGTTCCACAGCCGGAGAGGTGTTTAAGTTTTTTGTGGCGCAAGAGCCATTAGTTTGTCTATGCTGTGGGAAACAAAAGTAAAAGTGATATCAATGCAAAAGGAAATTGAAACAACGGTGGAATGACAGAAGTAAAAAACGACTTAGTAAAGTAAAACCATAATTCAAATCAGTGAATAAAATTTTATGAAACTTAAAAACGCAAAAATTTGAATATGAGGTGTTTTACCAAGTAAATTATTGAAGATCTGCAGACATTGGGTAATAAAATACGATCATTCCGATAGTATATGGTGAACATTCGCACGACAGTTTCATCGTGAATACCTTGCTGCTAATTCTCCTAGAAGCAAGTGGAGATCGGTAAATATATCTGTAACCTATATGCAGACGAGTTAAAAGGCTATCTGCTTTCCTGATCGTAAGAGACGGCCAGAGATGTACAATAGGTTTTACAGAAAGAATTTTGTTATCCGTCTCCGAATCCAACTGCTCCTGCCATTTCGAATAAAGAAGCAATTCAAGGCCGGAGAAAGAAGTCGTAGGTCAAAGATCAATGTAAGCAGTTTCATTTAAAAGAAACGAAAACAATAATACCGGTCAACCAGGACCTTATCATAGAACACTAATATCAAAGAATCTAAATAACTCCCTACAGGCTTTAGCGAAACAGCAGCAATGTTCTTCCATGGGCTTTTTTCCACACAATGTGTGTTTTGTTCGTAGTCAATCAGTGTACTATGCAGAGAATCAAGCATGCATTTTTAACATCTTATCTTTGAGCGATTGAGCCCAAAATTTTATACACATCTACTTTTTGATATAAAGATGACATTTCACATTTCACCAATCTAGCTCGTTCATTTTTAGTAATCGCGTTCAAATTACCTGGTTAGACAAACAGTTTAACCTTCTATGCATTTGATCTTAAATCTATAATTATGGCATAACCAGAGAAATGGATCACCCGGCCCTGCCGAAGGATCGGGGTAACATGAATGACAGCCTCTGCAATAACTCGAACACTGAGGCCGGAGTCCTAATGACTATCACCGGCGACGGCCTCACCCCTCTCGAAGGAGGTTCGTACTATCACTGGTGGAGGAACCCAGCGTCCCGCCACTGCTATACCCCAGGGGAAGCTAGAGCCCGGTTACTTATCCGACGGCCCCTCATATCCTCGTTCTCGCGGTGCCCGGGGTATAATTATGGTATAGAGATAACATAGAGATATTCAAATTGTTTGCATAAGCATAGCTTGTAGCGTTTCGGAGGTATGGCTTTCATATTCACACACAAAGACAGATCGACAGGGCAGTCAACACTTTAATGGACATTTTTCAAAATTTGATACAAATCTACAAATGTAGTGTTAAAACACTAGGCATAATTTCATCCATCTAGCCGTTTACATCTGAGACGCGAGTCACATATGGACAGAGAAATGGACTTTCAATCGAGGAATTTCATCCAAAATTAGATAGAAGTTTACGATTTTATAAGACATCATACCAAATTTCACTTGTCTAGTCAGTTCAGTTTATAAGCTATTTCGTTCGGAAAGAGCCAGACATAGAGACAGATATTTTTCCAATTATGTTTTTTTTTCTGAGTCAGGGGTGTCTGAAACGAGAAGAGTGCATGAAACATCGAAGTCGAATTATTTTATTGTTATAATATTTTCTTTTAATATACTGCCAATATGAGAAAGTAAAAATAGTGGATGTATCAAACAGATAAAAATATTTATTTTGGCTTTTATAAAAATCTTTCACTTGTTTATCTGTCTCTTTACATCTATTGTTTTCTGCCTGAAAGTAAAAAGTCAGTCAATAAATAAATTTTAGTTTCAGATAGAAATTCTCTTCATCCCCCTTTATTTTCAGATAAAACGATTTAATCTTATATCCTTAAAGACCGAATTTCACTTTTAAGTAAATGTTTTAAAATGAAATTTATAAAAGTTAAACAAATACAGAAACTTAATGATTCGACAGCTTTTAAATATGTGCATAATAATTCTTTTCAGAAAATAACCGTATATAATAGATAACCAACCTGATATCATATCCTTCAGACTTCGCTTTTACAAAATGAAAAAAATAGCAATATGCAATCTCTACTGAATCCTATGTTATATAATTACGAGCGAATAGATTTTAGGCCATAGAATATCGCATATTATTTATTTATTCCTTCGATTGTTGTTCATACTGGGATTAGACCTTTAAAAGCTTCTCATTCCTGGTTTAAGTAAATATTGATCTAGCAGAAATTCTTGATTAAATTGCAACACATAATATTTCTAAACAGATTGCAGACATAAAACGGGAGACACTTAGAAACAATTTACATAATATTGATCTAATAGAAATTCTTGATTAAAATGAAACACATAATATATCTTAGCAGATTGCAAACATAAAATACGAGACGCCTATAAACAATTTGCATATTTACAGAAGTACAATGTAATTGAGCATGGTTTGTATGTGCAACCTTTATAAAATACCATTTTAATATACATGAATCTGTCATTGATTTCATAAATATAATTTAGTTATTAACGTTTTAATATAATTGTAATTTTATGCTATAACATTTTTGAAAACTAGAAATTCTCATAGAGGGAAGAAAGAATCATTCTAATAATAAGAATATATATTTATATTTCTCCCTCAAATCCGTTCGATATTGAGGGAGAAATATACAGAAATATCTAACACCCTATTAATTTATTACCTCTGTAAAGCTTCATGTTATTTAAAAAATTCCTATAGACATTTTGAAATATCTGTTGAAATGAGAAGAATCCGATTTTGTGAAACCCTTGTAAAATTATTCCTCATGTTTTCAGACGCTTGCAATTAATTTTTAACTGGAACTAAGACTTAGACTTCATGATCTAAAATTCAATAATTTCTATTAAATATTAAAATCTTGATAAAAAATGATTTCCCATTAAAATCTGCTTCTATTTGAATGCAAAGAATATATTATCAAATTACAAAACAGCTTTTTCATTTTATGAGTGTCTGTCTTTGATATTTTTTCTAGTAATCCACATAGCCTATTAAGTTTAAAATACTCAAAGGGTAAAATATTACTAAATAAATTCCTGAAAACATTAAATTAATTTGATTTTCTGTCAACACATGAGATCTTCTTTTAGATAATTCATTACGACACAACTTCTAAAGCTTATCCACTGTTGAAATGTAATATCAAATTAGAAAATGATTCTGAGACATTTCGGAATTTATCATTTAAACTCTTTTGCTATGTGTTATCTCTTTTGCACCTATTATATGCAAATGGTGTTTCGATAAATAAATTGTCATTTTTGAAATCACTCTTCACTTATCACTTTTCCTTAATTCTGTGTATTATCTTGTTAAAATTTTTGGCATAAACTATGTGCAATTTTCATAGGATAGCTCTATAAGGCTGTTAGCTACTGATAGTCTATTTTTTTTGTTTACGTCATATGCATGCAAGACTAGATTTGGTCAGGCTAAGATCTTATTTTAAAGTTCGAAGCAGAGACATGAGATGATTAGATAGTACCATATTATTTAAAAACAAAATTATTAAAAAGACAAATATAGAGCTTCAATTTCAATTTTGAATGCAAATTCCTGTTTGACAGGTTCAATAGTCCACTGCAACATGAAAAAAGACAATATCAGACACTGACAGTTTCACTGGGG